>VMDR010004504.1:0-59517 GCA_007922815.1 Macrotus californicus
ACCATGTAATCCAGAAGACACAGGTGGAGACTGTAAAGAAGTATAAGAAACAGGGTCACTGACAAAATAGAAAAGCGGGTCTCTTCTAAAGTGCATTCCATGTTCCCTAACACAAGCTCATCTTGAGCCTGAGATCCAGTACAGACACATCTGCCCAAAATGCCTGTCTCCAGGTGAGAGAGGAATAGAAATGCCCCGGCATGGAGAATACTCTTCGCTGCCTACTGCGAGCTGACTTAGAAACCTTACTATTATTTCTAGTCCTGAAATTCTATTATTCTACAAAAGACACCTTTAAAACAGATAAGTTATCACTTCACACTTAGTAGGATGGCTACTACAGGGAAAAAAACAGAAAACAACAAGTGTTGGCAAGGATGTGGAGAAAGTGAAACCCTTACACAGTGCTGGAGGGACATAATACGTGCCACTGCTGTGGAAACCATATGGTGGCTCTTCCTATAGAACTGCCATTCAATCCAACAATTCCACTTCTGAGTATTTCCCAAAAGGATGGAAAGCAAGCATTCAAACAGGTATCTGTACACCCACATTCATAGCAGCACTACTCACAAGAGCCAAAAGGTAAAAGCAATCCGTCTATCAACAGATGAATGGATTTTTTAAATGTGATATTTACATACAATGGCATATTATTCAGCCTTGAAAAGGAAATGCTGACACATGCTACAACAGAGATGGACCTTGAAGGCTTTATGCTAAGTGAAATACACCAGACACAAAAGGGTAAATCTTGCATTACTGACTTTATGTGAAGTCCCTAGAGCAGTCAAATTCAGGGACAGAAAATAGAATGGTGGATGCCAGGGGCTTGAGGGAGAGTGGAATGGAAGGTTAATGTTTAAAGAGTTTCAGTTTGGGAGGATGAAAAAGTTCTGAAAATTGATGGTGGTGATAGTTCCACAGCTTGAAGGTACTTAATGCCACTAAATTATATGCTAAATTGGTTTGAATAGTAAAATTTTATGTTATGTAGATTTTCTAAAAAAAATATAAAGTATACAAACCATAATGACCTCCTTAAAGCAGTCAGGCCCATGTTCTCATCCAGATGCAAACTTAAGAAATGCTCATTGCCCATTTCCCAAAATGCCTTGCCCATGAAAGAGGACTGAGCTGACAGGGCGGAGCCAGAGGCGAGAAAATGGTCCCAGTATTAGCCCCACTAAACCGACTTAGAAAAGTCAAAGCACAGTGTCAAGTTCACAGTGGCTGGCAAAGGCAGGCAGAGAAGAGAAAGCAAAAAGCTGAGACTGGAAAGGCATAGCACAGCTATGAGAAAAAGGAAGAATAGAGAGCAGAAGAGATCAGAAAAGGGAAGTACCCCAAGATAAGATAAGAGGGGGGACTAGAGGGAAAGAGAAAAGAGAATTAGAAAAAAGAAGATTCATTCAAGAAGAGATCCTGCTCCAGGGCCAGCAGAAAAATAACTGCCTTCTACTGAGGTGGCCATTTGTATCTAAAGAAACCAAGAAAGCCCTGGCTGGATAACTCAGTTGGTTAGAGCATCCGCCAGATACACCAAGGTTGTGGGTTCAGTCCCCAGTCAGGACACATGCAATAGTCAACCAATGAATGCATAAATAAGTAAAACAAAAGGTTGATATTTCTCTCTCTCTCTCTCTCTCTCTCTCTCTACTTCCTCTGTAAACTCAATACATAAACATTTTTTAAAAAATAAAGAAACCAAGAAAGCTGTTGAAGCCTATAAAAAGAGAAAATATTGTTCTATGAAAGAATACTAATACACCTCTATCCACAAAGGGCTGCTGCCATTTTTTCTTCATTTGTTTTTACTCTGTCTTTTACAAGAAGAAAATGCTTACTGGTTTAGGAGTGATTTCAACCTGGACCTAACTTTTTTATTTGCATCAAACACTGGTAAGCCATGAGGAGTTAAAGATGTTCTACGACACAGGGGTTAAGAGCACAGGCTTGCAGCCAGATCTGCCTGAATCTGAGTCCTGGCATTGTGATCTGAGGCAATCTGCATAAAAGTCTGTGTCATTTCCAAACCTGCGAAATGGAGAAAATAACAATATCTACCTCACAGGATAGTTGCAAGAAATTAAATAGGTTAAAATATGAAATCACCTAAACAGTGCCTGGCCTATACTAATCACTATAAAAGTATTAGCTATTATAGCTATTAATTACTATAAAACTATTCTCTGGGTCTAGAACATAAGCTCCATGAGAGCGTGGATTTTGTCTGTTCTGTTCACTACTGAAGCCGCAGGGGCAGACATAACACAGATTTGTTGCATATTAAAATGTGTTGACTAGTATGGACTTCATGCCTGCACCACAGAAGCCCACGGGAATGAACAGCACCACTGACAACTAAAATCTCCCTGCTACTTCAGTCTCAAAGTTTAGAGTTCATAAAGGGTTTTTACATAATCTATGTAGAGAGATTCATTGAAGCTGGTATGTCCATCTCACAGACAAGCTGAGACTCAGAAAGACTAAAGTGATTTGCCCAAAACAGGTCTGAGGCAGCACAGGAATTCTGGAAGTATATCCTACTTCTGTTCACTCTGGACCCTACCCTAGAAAGCCTGAAACATCTACTAAACTGTTCCATTCTCCTTACCTGCAAATACACAACGTTTAAAGTCACCAAAGCCCCTTCTCCCATTAGCTCAATGTAATTGATGGGAAGGGAGAAAAGAGATGAAATAACATTAATAACTGCTGAAGCTGGCCCTGGCCAGGTGGGTCCAGTTGGTTGGAGTGACACCCCATTCACCCAAAGGTTGAGGGTTCCATTCCTGGCCAGGGCACACAAAATCAATAAAAACATGTCCTCAGGTGAGAATTTAAAATAATAACAATAATAATAATAATAAAAAAACTGTTGAAGTTGAACAGTGGGTCAGTGGGATTGATTACAGTCTTCTTTCTACTTCTGTATGTCTGAAAGTTTCTATAATAAAAAAATTTTAATTAAAAATAAAGACCTTACTTCCCAACATAAAGTCTCCCACTTCCAGCCTTCCATTGAGCACACCTAGGTGCTGGAAGACATCACGGCTGAGAACCTGCAGCACTTCTTGGCCGGGGGCAGGGAAAGAGCGCTGGGCTGGGGTCAGGGCATCTGTCTGCGCTCTGCGCTCACTGGCCAAGAGACCTCACTGGCCCAGCTGCTCCTCTGGCCCCAACTTCCTCATCGGTTTCCTAAAGGAGTAAAACTCTGATTCCAACTTTCCACTAGCTCCTTAATCTCAATACAAAACCCAAGTCACCTTTCTCTATTATAAACCTCTGAGACCTGTTCTTCCTCCTGACCTCCCTATTCATGATGTCCCATTCTGTCAGCCGCCCAACCATGAAAACTTCAACATCCTCTGTGACTTGAAACATAGAGCTGACTGTTCTCTTACCCTTCTAATCAGTCAACAAATCTTTCTGTTCAGCCTCCAAAATATCTTTTTTTGTTAAGAGAGAGGAGAAGGGAGGAAGAAAGACAAGGAGAGAAACATCAATTGGTTGCTTTCTATACGTGCCCCAACTGACTGGGGACCAAATCAGCAACCCAAGCAGCAGGTGCCCTGACTGGGACTTGAACCCGCGAGCTTGCGGTTTATGGGACAACACCCAACCAGCGGAGCCAGGGCCAAAACATCTCTTGAATCCATTACCTGCTTTCCAGTCCCAAGGCCACCACTTCAACTCAGGCCCCAAACACCCTCACATGGACTATTAGCATGAACCAAACTAAACTCCGTCTCAAATTTCTTCACACTACCAATCCGTCACTCTACTCTTCAGTCTGACATTTAAGATCTTCCAAAACCCAGTCCTGACCGCTTGGCAACCCCACTTTCCACTATGTTCCTTTATGCATCCCAGGGTCCAGGTAATCTGGACACACAGTGTCCTATGACCTGCCTCATTTCCGAAACCATCCCCCCGAGTCTTTGATCATGCTATCCTACCTTCCCAATGCCCTCTTCTTTCCAATGCTTCTAATGAGCAGCGGTACAACTTAAATGCCACCTCTGCAGCTGAAGTGTTCCTCTACATCCCCAAGGGGGCAGTATCACTCCCTCCACTTACCACCTCAGCAGTTTGTCTGAACCCCTCTTATAGCACCTATCAAATTCCTATTAGCTCTTTCATTTTTTTTTTTTGGTGCTCCTATTCTCCCTACTAGATGATCCTTCCTTGTCTGGAGGAATGATGTTTTATTCATCTTTGTATCCCTCAGAACACAGTTGCTTCAGGCATGTGCCATGGCACAGCGGTATATACCATGAACGAGCTGAAGATGCTCTCTACCAGGGGCGTCCAACCTTTTGGCGTCTCTGGGCCACACTGGAAGAAGAGTTGTCTTGGACCACACATCAAATACACAAACACTAATGAAAACTGATGAGCAAAAAAAAAAGGTTTGAAGTAAATTTACGATTTTGTGTTGGGCCACATTCACAGCCATCCTGGACCACATGTGGCCCACAGGCCACATGCTGGACACCCCTTGTCTAGACACTGATCTCGCAGCCCTCCAAGAAGCCACAAAGGGACTTTAGTAGCCAGAATCCCCAACTGTTCAAACCTCAAGCATTCTCAACCAGGCAGACGCCATTATGAGAACTTCAGAAGCACTCAGAAGACATAACAGCACATGGTACACAGTGGATACCCAATAAATATTTGCAAAATTGTACCTATTCCCCTTTCGAACATTATCCCCAAGATCACTTAACAGATAAACAAGACCCTCTTTGAATATTTTCACTGAATATGTTGCAGTTACCTTTTTAATCATCGCCTCTTTACTAGCTGGTGGTGCTGGCCTTGCTGTCCAAAGCCCACATCAATGGTTGATTGCACAAGATAGCCAAGAATATGAACAATGCAACATGAAGAGATGCAAAGAGTAAAGTTCAACATGATAGAAAAAAGAAACACAAGTGTCAGTTTACACTATTAGATGAGCGAAAAAGTTTTTAAGGAAAAAATGTACTTCTGTCCAGTTACGGTGAAACAGAAATATCCATGTATCTGTTAGTAGTACAAGCTGATAAAATATTCTTGAAAACAGTATGGCAAGCCATAAAAACATTCATACCATGTTAACAATAATGTACTCAAAAAGTTTATCCTAGAGATATAATTAGTCAGAAGAAAATACAGTAAGATCTGTAATAATGTAGGTTAAAGTATCAACTGAAAACCAGCCAGTAACATAAATACCTAATATAAAAAGATTTAAGTAGCCCTGGCTGGTGTGGCTCGGTGGATTGAGTGCCGGCCTGTGAATCAGGGAGTCACCAGTTCAGTTTCTGGGCGCATGCCTGGCTTGCAAGCTGGGTCCCCTGTGGGGGGCACTCAAGGAGCAACCACATGTTAACGTTTCTCTTCCTTTCTCCCTCCCTTCTCCTTTCTCTATTAAATAAATAATATATTTTTTAAAAGATTTAAGTAAATTATAAGAGCATGACTTGATGAAATATTTTGCAGCCTTTCAAAATGTTATATAAATTAAATAGTGACACTTTTAACATGGAACTGTTTCATGATCTAGTATATAGAAAACATTCAAATTATATGCATCATAATTTAAAATGAGCAAAATATATTTTAATGGAATTCCAAAAAGAACATCAACTATTTTAGTGCACTAACCCCAATTTTAACAATTTATTGAATATCGTAACTTAAGAAAGTCACACCATACTGAGGACACAGAGGGGTTCCAGGATACAAACTTGATACAGTATCAAGAAGAAGTCCACCCCTCCCCATACTGCCCACTCTGGCCTGAAATGAAAGTCCTCCTTCACTCCTTATCATGATGACCTATAACACCCCCAGACCCTAGCTTTCCAAAACAACAAACCACCTCAGCTGGTCTTCCGATCATCCCCATGACCCTGTGGGGGATGAATCGTGTGAAACAAGCATATACTCACCAGACAAAGAATCCCTGCAACCAAGTATTATCTTAGCAATCAGCAAGTAGTCAAGCCCACATTCCATTATAAACCCTACAAGTAGAGGGTACTGTCACAGTAAAGTCTCTAGGGTTCTCAAGGAACTTGCAGACTCAGTGATGGACTGAGTCACAGTGAAAAAGCAGTATGGACTCATGGACAGATCAAAGATCTAGTGGCCAGGAGACCCCCATACAGTTAAAAAGGGAAAAACTGTTATTTTAACCACAAGAAACAGAAAACTAAAACCTCCAGCTTAAAACAAATGAGTAAAAAGTAGTTGGCAATGTCTTGTAAATCTTGCCCAGCTCAAGTCCAAAAGGCAGAACGGTAAGTCATTTTATCAACACATGAAGCTTTCTAGAGCTGGTGATGTGTAACAAGAGACTGGCACTGAAAATACATTAAAAACATGTCTTTAGCACTGATGTCCCGCAAGGACAATATTAAAACAGTCTTCTAGTTGTTTTTCTGTAGTATTATCATTTTCTAAGTTTAATAATGGAGGACCAAGAAGATAAATTACTGTGAAACAATAAATATTTCTTTACTTAGCAGAGCATTTCAGCAAAAGATAAATAATTTGAAGGACTAATACAATGACTATGTGGAGGAAACACAATCATTAGGAAAAAAGTTACAACTTTTTCTATTGATAGAAGCAAAATCTAGATACTGTTCTCAGTATCTAGATCCTCAAAAATGCAAATATATGGCCCTGGCCAGTGTAGCTCAGGGAATTGAGCGCAGGCTGAGAACCAAAGGGTCGCCGGTTCGATTCTCAGTCAGGGCACATGCCTGGGTTGCAGGCCTGGTCCCCAGTGGGGGCATGTGAGAGGCAACCACACACTGATGTTTCTCTCCCTCTCTTTCTCCCTCCCTTCTCCTCTCTCTAAAAACAAATAAATAAATAAATGAAATCTTTTTTTTTAAAAAGCAGATATATACTCATATACATGACAATATACTCATAGCAGATAACAGGGAAAACAATTCAACAGTTAACCGAGTCCATCAGAGCACAAGGTGATGACCACCCTAGAATGTTGACACAGAAACTGGAGGACCTCTCCAGTCCCAACTACGCTGACAGGGTGAGCTCCCATGCAGTCGCTCATTCAGAACAGAGGTGGAAGATTAACCCACCCTCACTTCTCTTCAAACAAACTGACACAGCGGCAGGCTGTTCGGCATCATCCAGTCTGTTCCAGAAGTAGCCATTTCAGTCAGAACCTACATCTTCAGGTTACCATTCCTCCACCCACTCCTACCTCCTACTTTCTGGCCAGAAACTCTCATCTAGATTAAGTCTCTCTTGTCTCTTTCTCAGGTTTTACCAAGTCCTTGTTTTCTAAATAAGGCTCTCCTAAACTTTACTCACCTGCAGTTCACTGCACTGGGTATCACCCAAATAGCCCATCAGAGCTCTTTATAATTTCTGAAAGAGAGAGAAGGGAGCTTTTAAATATACAGTAGAAAATACCATTGCTAATATATCAGTTCCGGAGCATTTGTATCCAGTATTCACAGCATACAGTCTGTCGGTCCATAGTATTTCAATAAAATGTAGCGTAACTAGCCAGGACTGAGTCCTGAGATAAGAGTCTAGAGATATAATAAGTTTGGTTTAATGTTTCTGCTACTTAGCAGTGTGACCTTGGACAAGTCACCTGACTTCTCCAGGCCTAAAAATCCTCGTCTGGAAAATAAAGACAGGCTAGACAGAAGCAGTAGAGCCTATTACCATGGAAAGAGCACAAGCTTTCTAAGACAGAACACCAGCACCACTACTTACCAATCTGGTGACATTATGTCAATTAGTTCATGTTTAGTCTTAATTTCCTCCTTTGCAAAATGTAAATAACAAAGACTATCGTGGAGTTGTTATGAGAATTAAAGGAGAGATGAGTTATAAAAAGCCAATGGTAAGGATACTGTGCAGCGTATCATACAATTCCACAGATGGTAATTATCACCATTATCCAGCCCTAAAGTTATATGACTTCAATTCACAAATATTTATATTCTTAAAATATCAATAAATCAAAAACTTTACTAATCTGACAATGGAATTAACTGTTCGAGTGTTTCCCTAACAATTCAATTACAGTTATCTTCAGCTGATGGTAGTTTAAGATGACCACTATTACTTAACATCACATGAAATAAGAGTAGAATAGTCCCTGCAGGACCTCTCACCTGGCTCAGTGGCCACGCCTTCCCTACCTCTCCCCCTGCTTTCACTGCTACCAGTGCAGCTCAGCAACAGAGAGACCTCCCAAAAGCCAAACGACACCCACTGTTTTCTACGGTCAGCTCAGGGGAAGACGACTAAAGGTGGAGGAAGGAGAAGAGAGGCTTTTCTTTTTATTCTGTTTTACTTCATACACTTAAGTACTGCTCAAATTTGCTTACCATAGCATGCATCAGTTTTGCATAAAAATAAATGAGTAAGCCCTGGCTGGTGTGGCTCAGTGGACTGAGCGCCGGACTGTGCACCAAAGGGTCATGGGTTCAATTCCCAGTCAGGGCACATGCCTGGGTTGCAGGCCAGGTCCCCAGCATGGGGTGTGCAAGAGGCAACCACACATTGATATTTCCCTCCCTCTCTTTCGCCTTCCCTTCCCCTCTCTGTAAAAATAAGTAAATAAAATCTTAAAAAATATATTTAAAAATAAGTAAAAAATAATAAATTAGTAGAAATAAATTTTTTTTAAATATTAGTTACACATATTTCTTATTGATAGGATGGTTGCCTTACAGAACTATTTTCACAAGAATTTCCACAAAAGAAAGCAAGAAGGCAAATTCAGATGTGCCAAGAATACCTTAAATGTGGCACAGGAACAACAAAAATCACAAGTATTCACACTGCAGAATGGTTCAGTCAAAAAATATGCTATGGCCCTGGATGGTGTGGCTCAATGGACTGAACACTGGCCTGCAGACTGAAATGTCACTGGTTCCATTCCCGGTCAGGGCATATCCTAGATTGCGGGCCAGATCCCCAGTTGAGGGTGTGCGAGAGGCAGCCAATCGATGTTTCTCTCCCTCTCTTTCTCCCTCACTTCCCCTCTCTCTAAAAATAAATAAGTAAATAAATTTTTAAGGATGTTATGCATTCCTTGAAGAATACGATGAATCAATCAGTTTTGCTTTTCTGTTTGTTTTTGTTCAAAAGCAATACAAATTCAGGTTTTAGCAGGCAACTTTCTGCTCTTGGGAGAAACTGACCCAGGAAAACTTACACAAGTAAACAAATAGGTATGATTCTTTGGTAATATATTGAAAAACTTCCAGTTTGTTTTAAAACATCTGATGGCTTTAAAAAAATGCATATGTAAATTCAAAGTCTTTATGTTACATCTACAATATTATTTTTTAAAAGAAATATTAACTCAATTAAATTCAGGATTACTCAAAAGTATTGCCCAGCCACCCCTGAAGTTGCAGACCACTGTGTTTTATGCTCCTTCTAGCCAACGCTACGGAAATAACCCTGACTACACCCATCAATTTAAAGGGACTGTAAGCTTGTGTGGCCACTCCACACATTTCATAGTTCTCTCCTAGAAAACATTTCAAAATATTACTTAGAAATCAAATTATATTTGTATGTGCACTTACCTAAGTTTATGAAAATAAACCACCAGAACAATCTGCTTATAATTTTTAAGTAGCCCCTCCCCCTCTCTTGTGAGTTGATAAACTTGGCCCTAAATCTTGTATTCATTTGAAACAATAGCCAAAGGACCTTATTTCTTGTGCTGGGTCTATATCTGGATCTTAAATATAGTCTGACAATTACAGACTAATTTGCATTTAATATTAATACCAAGCCTACCTATTACACAGAAAATAAAAATGCATGTATAAGATCTGGTCTACTTATTTGTAGGCCCCTCTGCAATATATTCTTAGCCTTTCATGAACGTGCTGTATATTTTTAAACTGCACAAGGCCCTTTGCAAGGAGAAATGATCTCTGCTGTTGTTCAGCATCACCCCCGTTTGTTAAAGCACTGGGCACTCCACAAACGCACATGAACTTTAAAACAATGCACTTTAAATATTTATGGTATCAGAAAATTAAACTGCTTGCTAACAATTGCAAAAATTCAGTTTACCAGCTGATAGAGAGGTATTTACTGGCTCCCAAAAAACCACAGCCTTACCTAAAAATAGTGTCCTAGCTTTCCAGCCAAAAGGACGGGCTAGAAAAGCTATGTCTCTGCTGAGCTCAAAGACACAGACTTCTGCTTCACCACGACCCTCCTCATTAGACTCTCCTCATTACCGTGGCATCTCCCAGTTTAGGTGGCATCTCCCAGTTTAGGTGGCATCTCCCAGTTTAGAAGTCTTTGTGTAAGGACTTGCTTGGTGGCCAACCACTAACTTCACTTTGAAGTGCACACTAACACTTCACATGGGCAACATGTGTGAAATTGTGGAAAATGTCTTGACACAGTTTAGGCCAAACACTAGCCACACAAGATTACCTACTTTTAAATATTAAATTTTAGACTACAAATGAACATCTCCATAGGCCAAAAAGTAGATCACTGGTTCCTTTCCACAAAGTAACCTATAAATTTAAAAAATAAAAGGTTCAGATTGGGAAGTCTAAGGCATGAATATGACTCCATCTGTAAGCTGAAAATAAATAAATTTTAAAATCCATATTTGCTGTGCCAAGAAAAAAAATAAATGTGATACACACAAGCACTGCTGAGTTTCAAACACGAGCAAATGTGGTGTGTACACTTACAAAAGGATCTTGGTTTATTGTCCACCTTCCTCTCCCAAGTTTTTTTTTAAGGCAAAATGTCAATTGTATGCCTCAATCTGGAAAAAAATAAAAGCATAGCTTATTCTTCTGAAACAGATGTTGTGATAGATATAAAAAAGTTTGTGAGACGGTTTCAAAATCCAAATGCTACCCAGATGTGTTAAAAAAAAAAACCTGCACTAACCAATCTACCATAACTTAATTTCCTCAATAAACCATAGTAAAGTGTGTTTAAAGTTGAGATAATTGCTTGTGAAAAATGTAAAATCAGCAAACTTTTCTCCTTTTCTCCAGTCCTGAATACTGTTTACTAACACAATAGCAATAAAGTCCTTTAAACCCAAAGCATTAGAAGTTACATTAAATAAAGCAACACTTAATTCACACACCACATGTGACCAGGAAATAATGACAAACCAGGCTTATCCCGAAAAAGCTAAACAAAACTCAACACTATTGTTTTTATTTCAAAAATAACTATGAGAGAGACAAGTACTATTCCTTTTTTCAGAAAATAAAAACAGGAGGGCCTGATTTGTCTAAAATAATTCTTTACAGTGGAAAGGGTGTACTTTACCAGAGCCCCACAAACTGGAGACACACAAAATCCACACACACAGTCACTGACACTCAGTAGACAGAGTGAGTGACGGAACACCAAAAAACAGGTAAAATTAAGACATCCAATTAAAGTTACACAAGGAAATTTAAATAGGCAAACTATAATTACTCCTGGTGAAGATACTGATGAAGGGTAGCCGCAAATAATATCTGGCTCTGGGTAAGCAAGCTCCTCTATGCCTAAGTACGTTGAAGCTACTGAAAAGTCTGGTACATTTGACATATTTTTCCTTTCTAAATCTAGCCCGGCCTATACACCCATCTGACTGAATAAGTTATTTGGGAAATCAAGATGGACTCATGAGATTACTAGTCTCAGCCTCACTCTTATGAGTTGATTAAAATAAAGGAAAAAAAAAGTAAAACATTTTTAACTTCAGTCTCACCTTACACATCTCACCAGCACTGTAGTTCTTTAGTGATCAATCACTTCATCCAACTCCTGAGATAAACAGAAAAGTAAAATGTGTCTATACAACATCAGTGATAGTCATAATCAGCAGCAAACATTTGATCAGCCTGAAATAAAAGGGCATCTAAATTTCAAATGGAAAAAGTTACCAAAATAGTATAGTATGAGGCTTTGTAAATGAGTCTTACTTGAAAACAAAAATAATTCCTTTCTGTGATATAAAATAGATTGCAAAATGTTCTTAAAATCCAAAACTTAAAAAAGTCACCTTTTTAGCACTTAATGACCTTACTTTCAAAAAAAAGAAGAAGAAGAAGAAGAAGAAGGAAGGGAGGAAAAGAAGAAATGAAGGCGAAGAAATCTCACTAATATAAGCCGAGAGGGCAAAATTAAGAACTAGCCAGGACAACTTTCCCCCTCCCCCGCTCCGCCCAGGAATCCACTGTTTCTGGAGTTATACATATTCTATTAATGATTTGCCTGAAAAGCGTTAAGTTACGAAGGAGAAGGAATAACCATTTGGAGTTTCAAACAAAACCTAAGGGACCTAATCCAAGACGAATCCTTGGACCCTGGCTTCCATCTCTGTCTGAAGGACCCTCAGCAAAGGGGAGGGTGTAGAAGGCTCAGATAATTTCGGGGGAGAGGAATCCAAGTCCCTAGATAAAACAGCAGTCCTGAGCCCTAGAGAAGGGGAGCCTTATAGGAATCTCCAGGAAAGGGTAGTCTGTTTTTATTTGTGTGGATGTGCTTGCGGCCCAAAGAGAATTTCCGAGGAGGGGGCGGAGAAAGGGGGAAAGAAAGTGAAGCTCAGGAAAGAGCCCTCGGCGAAGGAGGGAGGGGGCGCACCCCTGACCCACTTTTCCCGACACCCACCCTTCGGCCCCCGCCCCACCCAGTGCAACTCCGCTCCCTAAGGGGCCGATCGAGCGGGGCGTGGGAGGCCCGCACGCTCCCCACCCCCAGCCGCGACCCGGAGGGAAGCGTGCAGGGAGGCTCGACTCCCCCTTGCGGAGTGCCGGGGGCTGGAGAGACCTCCCGCCGGCTCGCGGCCCGGGTCTGTACTGTCCCCTTTACAGCCTGGGCCAAGGGCGGCGCGGCCCCCAGCGGAGGGGAAGGGGACCGAGGAAGGGAAGAAGCTGTAAACAGCCCCAGCGTCCGGGCCTCGCCTCGAAGAGCCCTGCGTCTCAGGCCCAGCCGCGGGCCGCCAGGGCCCCCAGCCGGCCCGGGGGCCGCCCCTCCCGGGGCCCAGGGGAGCGGAGGGGAGTCCGGTCCCCTTCTCGGAGGGCTATGGCATCTCGCAGAGCGGTCCCAGCAGCAGAGAAGGGGGAAGTCAGGACTTACCTGTCATTACTTTCTACGCCATCTTGGATCCACTTGTCAACGTCCCCACAAAGCATTATGGGTAAGAAAGAGCCTTTAAAGTGACTCCCCCCCGCCCTCGGCCCCCGACTCCCGCCTCCGCCGCCGGCGCCGCCCCTCGGGCCGCACCTCCAGCCCGGAAAGTTGCCCCTGGTGCCTGGCTGGCCTGGGCGCCCTCGGCCCGGCCCCCTTACCTCCTCCGGGCCGTGCATTTAAAAGTCACCCCCATTTTTTTAAATGTAGCGTTGGGTTTTTCTCCTTGCTACAGATCCTGACCTCCCTTCCCCCTACTCCTCGCCTGCTCGCCAGTTCCCTTTGCCCCGCCGCCCTCCTGCCCTGGCAGACACCCCACGTCTGCATTTAATCAGCCCGAGGTTTCCCTGCTGCTGGCAGCAAAGAGTTGCTCATTGATTTATTTATGCGCATTATGTGTCTGTTATTGCTCCAGATCTTCGGTGCACAGCTGCGGGCTCCTACGACCCACTTCTCGCTCCGGGAAGCTGGGGGTCGCTTCAGGGCCCGGCAACCTTGCAGACCAGCCTGCGCTCTGATTCCTGCATTGGTGGGAAAAAAGATTCTGGAGCCGTAGGGCTCCAGGATCTGGCGACATGGTATCCCCGAGTCAACCAGCGTCCGAGAGCGTTTAGGGTGGGTGATAGGGGAAGTAATAAACAAAATGCAACTTTTACCCTGTTTACTCTCCCTTCCGCTGTCTCCTCCCCTCGGCCGGTAATGTGATCCACGACCCTCTGGGTAGGGATTCCTCCCCTAGGAATGTGGGCTCGACCGAATCTATCTACACTTTTACCGCCCGGGGTGCGTGCGGATCGTGACTTCCCGGGGCAAGTAACTCGGGGCACGGGCTCCGGCTCGCGCGCAAAGGCGCTCCAACACTCGCGGGAGGGCCTCTGAGAGGGTCCGGGGCTGGAAGGAGGGTGTGCCCGCCGGGGTCCACCTGGTGAGTCCCAGCAGGATGATAAGCCCAGGCAGCCGGGCAACGGGAAGACTGCGGGCACCACTCCCGCCCAGGGGTTGTTGAGGAACGCAGTCTGAAGGCTGCAACTGAGGGCGCTGGAAGTAGGGGGCGCCCAGACGCTGGCGGGGAACCCCAGCAAGCGACCCCGCAGCCCACGCCCGCCGCCCGGGCTTCCGCTGGAATCAGCGGACTTTTTGCGGGGGAGCCAAGCGCTCTCCCCGATACGCGCTGCCGGCTTTGGGTTTGTGCTCGGCGACCTGGCGCAAACTCCCTTGCCCCTGGCGCCCGTTGGGCAGTCCCCTCCCCCTCTCACTTCCCGGTGCTTCTGGTTTCTGCTTTGCAGACTTTGGGGCCCTGCTCCGGCTGCTTTTTTCTCCCCGCCACCGAACAAATTTTTAAAGAGGTGTCCAAGGGAAAAATGCTCCAGGACATCAGTGATTGCGAAACTGCACTCTGTACAAAATGCTGAATGACTGAAAGTAGAGGAATGCTCGGGCATTACCCACCCCCACTTCGATGCACGGGGAGGGCTTTGGGCCGTGGGGCTTACCCAAGGGTTCTACGCTCCTCCAGACCCTTGGAGAAGCCTCTCTCGAGGAACCTGGTCTGCTGCTGACACGAGCCCTGCCCCCAGGGAGCGAAAAACTCCACCAGGCAATTGTTCCTGCCAGTTGGGAAGAGTGAGGTGTAGACTCATTAAGGGATTGGCCCGGGGTCAGCCGTGAGGGAGGGAGCGAGGTAATGAGTCACTCCCAGCCGAGAACTGCATCGTGCTGGGGAGGGACCTCCCCTGAGTCACCCTCTTTCTCAGAGCTTCGAATGAGTTGGGTAACTGGAGCCTGGGGACAGGTTCCAGCGCAAGCAGCCACGCGGGGCCGTGGGCTAGGGATCCGGGATACAGCCGGCTCTCGATCAGAGTCTGCTGCTGCCCCCTTTAACGAAGGCTCTGAAGTCTCCTCTTTGCGGGGTTCCCCGATTGCTCCTTTTCCAGTTCCCCTTCAGTCACAAATGTGCACTGATTTACTGGTTGCTTTGTGTGTGTGTAGGACATCTCTAGGTGTGTGGTCAGTTTCCTACAATTAAACACTAAATACGCTGAGGGCAAGTTCTGTGTCTCCCAAGCGTTTCTTTAAGTAGGTCCCTTTCTCCGCCTCCAGGCCTTGAACCAAAGGAAGGCTTAATTTATGTACCTGCCTGACCCATTCACTCACTCCAGGGTGCATCTCGGTCCTTCCCTTCCTCCCAGTACCACGTGTTGCCTGAGCTAGAAGCCTCCTAACTCTTCTCCCCGCCTCCACAATGACCCCTACAGTCTATTCTCCATCTGACCAACCCAGTGACATTTGTGATGTTAATAGACCTCATGACTCCTCTGCTTAACCCCACCAAAGGTGTCCCTATCACAATTAAAATAAAACCCAAATTCCTAACCAGGGCCACAAGCCCCTTGTGAAGTGGCTCCTGCCTCCCCTTCCTCACAATGATCCCAGCACCGGCCTTTTCTCTTCCTCTGCAACACCCCAAGCTTCCTTCTGGGAGGAACCTTGTTCTCCAGCTCTGAGTTCATCTTTTCAGCACTCAGGCCTCTTCTCAAATATCACCTCCTCAAAGATTGTCATGATCCCCTTAACCAAAGCAGATCACTCTCTACTCTCTTAACCCTGGGTTAGAAGTTCTCTTATCAGTTTGTTGACTGTTTGTTATCTGCCCTGCTCCCACTGGAGTATAGGCTCCATAAGGGCACAGACTTCCTCTGGTTTCTTCACTCAGGGCCCAAAAGAGGGCAGGCCACATAAGAGATGCTCCACAAATATGTGTTGAATGACCAAACTTATCAGAGCTCCGGGTGATGATGAAAGAGGGTGCTGAGGAAGCCTGGAATGAGCTGCTAAGGGCCCTGTCCCTCATCTCTTCAGACCACTCCCACTGTGCACAGTTAGATGTGGGCAGATGGGAATGGAGTTGGAGGAAAGAGCCACTTGGCCAACATCAACGCTGCCCTCATTCTGACTCTGATCTGATGAACACCCAACCCCAAATATTAATAGTCCCTCAATCACTCCTCTTGCCCTTCCTGTCCTTGCTTTTTGCTCCCCATTGCCCTGAGTGAGGAAAGACTCCAAACCTATAGCTCTCGCTGATAGCTTTCTCCCGAGCTTCGGACTCTTATCCAACAACTTGTTGGCATCTCCACCTGGCTCTGTCATACACATCCCAAACTCAGCATGTCCAGGAGTGAATTCTTGATCTCCCCACAGATATGTTCCCCCATGATCTTCCTTGGTCTTCTGTTTAGCAACTCCACCCTCAAAATTGTTCAGGCTGCTCTGACTGGTGTGGCTCAGTTGGTATGGGCATCTTTCTGCAAAGTGAAGAGTCTGGTTCAATTCCTGGTCAGGGCATATATGCCTGGGTTGCAAATTCTATCCCCTGTCAAGGCATGTATGAGAGGCCACTGATTGATGTTTCTCTCTTGCATCCATGTTTCTGTCCCTCTCTTTCTCCCTCCCTTCCCCTCTCTCAAAATAAATAAATAAATAAAATCTTTAAAATTGCCCAGGCCACACTCCCTCCTGGCTTTCTCTCAAACTTTCCAATCCATCTGCAAATCCTGCTTTGCCTTTAAAATACTCAATACCTGTCCACTCTCCATCACCTCCATTGTGGCCACTCTGGTCCAGTTCCCTACAATCCCCTCCTGTTTGCCTCCATCAGTGTATTCTCAGCGTAACTGCCAACACTGATTTTGACCAAATTAAATCAAATTCTATACCTCCTCTGCACGTGACTCTGACTTCCACTCACCTCATTCAGAGGAGGAGCCTGAGTCCCGCACGATTTGCCTCTTCTCATCTCTCTGACCTTATCTCCCACCTCTCCCCCTGGCTCACTGTAGCCATAATGGGCTCCTCTTGGAGAGTTCCCTCCTCCCATAACGTATCCACATGGCTTACTCCTTCGCCTCCCTGAAGCCTTGGCTCACCTCAATGAGTCCCTTTCTCATCGTTCAGTTTAGAATTTCAGTATTCTTAACAAGCATTCTATATCTCTTCCCCTTCTTGTTTGTTTTCCAGGGCGTTTATTGCCTCCTAACATAATAAATAATTTGTTTAGTTATTCAGTTTCTGTCTGCCTCTCTCCATGTGAAGTGTCAGCTTGCGGATCACCAAAGACTTGTGTTTGTTGCTGAGAATTACACATCCCAGCTGTGCCCTTGCAGCTTAGCTGCGACCACGTGACTAGTTCTCGCGAATGGAGTGAGAGCAAAAGTGCGACTCTGAATGGACCCGTGGAAATCTGCCTGACCAAAAATACATGCGTTGGTCAGCTGATCAGACAATAGAACTTTAGTATCCTAACCCACTGAGAACTGGTGATCTATTTGTTATGGCATTTAGCACCTTAATTACTATATCGTGGTTACTCCAGCCCACTAGCAGGGAAGCTCAACAAAGGCAAGGACTTATGTAAGTTTTGTTCATTATGGTGTCTATCCTCAGAGCCCAGAACAGAGTTTGAAATAAAAAAAAAAGGTACTTAATAAATATTTGTTGAGTGAATAAATGAATTGCCTTTTCCACTGCCAATCATGAAAATTAGTGAATGATTGGCAAAGAAAGGACAATAAGAAAGGGTTTTTGTTGCTGTTGTTGTTGTTGTTAAGTAGTAGAAACTGTGGCTTCCTCGACGCTGCCTACGGAGGTGGCAGCTATCTTTTTCTTAGCACCATGGTGGCCCTCAGACCCCTCGTGAAACCCAAGATTGTCAAAAAGAGGACCAAGAAGTTCATTCGGCACCAGTCAGACTGTTATGTCAAATTTAAGCGGAACTGGCGGAAACCCAGAGGTATTGACAACAGGGTACACAGAAGATTCAAGGGCCAGACATTGATGCCCAACATTGGTTATGGGAGCAACAAGAAAACAATGCACATGCTGCCCAGTGGTTTTCGCAAGTTCCTGGTCCACAACGTCAAGGAGCTTGAAGTGCTGCTGATGTGCAACAAATCTTACTGTGCTGAGATTGCTCACAACGTCTCCTCAAAGAACCGCAAAGCCATCGTGGAAAGAGCAGCCCAGCTGGCCATCAGAGTCACCAATCCCAATGCCAGGCTGCGCAGTGAAGAAAATGAATAGACAGATTGTGTGCACGTTGTATTTGTGTTAATAAAACCTTAAAATCTAAAAAAAAAAAAAAAAGTAGAAACTGTGAGTGTTAGAGAATCATTGGCTACAAGACTTTGGTAAAACTAAAGAAAGTTCCCTTGAATTTTGTTCTCTGTTTTTACCTTTTCCGTTTCTTCTGCCTCTTCCCAAGTCTCTATTCCCTCACACCCTCCTTCGCTCTCTCTTTCTCCTTGCCTCCTCCTTTCGCTTTCCTGGATTTCCTTTTCTTCTCACCTAATCTAACAAGAATTCACTGCCTATTAATTTGAGCACTTAGATAACATGAGTTTAAAAAAAGAAATATTACATCCTTGGAATCTTACACTCCCCTTTGACTTTTTAACTCAACCGATTTAAGATTTTATTTATTAACTTTTTTTTTTCAGAGAGAGGGGGAGGGAGAAAGAAAGAGAGAGAAACATCCATGTATAAGAGATACATGGCTGCCTCTCACACCCCCCCAACTGGGAACCTGGCCTGCAACCGAGGCATGTGCCCTGACTGGGAATCAAACCAAAGACCTTTTGGTTCGCAGGCTGGCACTCAATCCACTGAGCCACACCAGCCAGGGCTCCTTTTTAGCTCAATTTAATTTCTACTTGAGATATAGAAAAGAAGTGATGGTGGACCAGGTAATTCAGACTAATCTGCCCATGAGGACAACTAAAACAAAATGGACACTGTATTCTTCAAAACATCTGCTTGAATACATCTGGAAGGTTAACAAAAGCGCACAACTACCAGGGGTAGACAGAATAGGGAGGTGCTTCTGAAACGTGGGGTCCTTGAGCCCTAGGGCCCTGGGCTTTTGACAACAACTTGAACCAAAAGTAAGTGTCACCTCATACCCTATAGGATAGCTATTACCCAAAAAACATAAAATAGAAAATGGGGGCAAGGATGTGGAGAAATCAGAACTGGGCACGTTGCTACCGAAAAATGTAAAATGGTACAGCCGCTATGGAAAACGCTATGGCTATTCCTCAAAAAATTAAACAGAATTACCACATGACCCAGCAATCCCACGTCGGCGTACACACCCAAAAGAACTGAAAGCAGGGACTCGAACAGATGTTGTGCACATGCTCGCAGCAGCCTTATCCACAAGAGCCAAAAGGAGGAAGGAACTCAAGTGTCCATCAACAGATGAATGAATTAAAAAATATGGTATGTCCATACAGTGGAATCTTATTCAGCTTCAAAAGAAAGGAAATGTTGACAGGCTACAACATGGTTGAACCTTGAGGACATTATTCTAAGTGAAATAAGCAAGTCACAGAAAACAAATTACTGCATGATTCAATTTATGTGAGGTACCAATATGAACAGTAAAATGACAACAAAGTCACAACTATCAACAACTGAACCTAAAAACAAAAACACACTAAGCAAATGACTAGAACAGGAACAGAATCCCAGAAATGAAGATCATGTGGAGGGTTATCAACAGGGAGGGGGAGGGGGAGAATGGAGGAAAAGGTCCAGGGAATAAGAAGCATAAATGGTAGGTACAAAATAGACAGGGGGAGATTAAGAACAGTATGGGAAATGGAGAAGCCAAAGAACGTATATGTATGACCCATGGACATGAACTAAGGTGGGGGGGACACACATACTGGCGGGAGGAGGGGTGCAGGGCAAAAGGGAGAAAAAATGGGACAACTGTAATAGCATAATCAATAAAATGTTTTTTAAAAATGTATATGAGGTACCTAGAGTAGTCAATGAAATTCATAGCAAGTAGAAGGAAGGGTGTTTGCCAGGGGCTGGGAGGGGGAGAATGGGAAATTGTTAAATGGGTATAGAGTTTTAAACTTGGCAAGACCAAAAGAGCTCTGGAGATCGATTGCAAACAATACGAATATATTTAATACTACTGACTGTACACTTAAAAATGATTAACATGGTAAATTCTGTTATGTGTTTTTTACCACAATTATAAAAAGTAAAAATAAATTTAATGGTTACGACGATGAATTGTATGTTATGTGTGTTTTAACAAAACGTTTTCTTAAGCTTCTTTTTATTGTTCCAATACAGTTGTCTCCGTTTTCTCACCACCGCTCTCCCCACCCAACCTACCCCCACCTCCCACCTTCCATCCCACCCCCTTTGGCTTTGTCCACGGGTCCTTGATACTGTCATGTTCCTTGACAACCCTTCCTCTTACCCCCATAATCACCCTCCCCTCTCCCCTCTGGTCACTGTCAGTTTGCTCTTTATTTCAATGTCTCTGGTTATATTTCACTTGCTTGTTTTGTTGATTAGGTTCCACTTATAGGTGAGATCATATGGTATTTGTCTTTCACCACCTGGCTTACTTCACTTAGCTTAAGGCTCTCTAGTTCCATCCATGCTGTTGCAAAGGGTAGGAGCTCCTCCTTTCTTTCTGCTGCATAGAATTCCATTGTGTAAATGTACCACAGTTTATTGATCCATTCATTTACTGATGGGCACTTAGGTTGCTTCCAGCACTTGGCTATTGTAAATTGTGCTGGTATGAACATGGGGGTGCATAGGTTCTTTTGGATTACTGTTTCAGGATTCTGTTTTAACAAAACTTTTAAAGTAAAAACAAATTTAAAAAGACAAACCATGCCCTGGCCAGGTAGAGCATCCTCCTGATACGCCGAAGTTGTGGATTCAGTCCCCCGTCAGGGCACACGCAAGACTCAACCAACGAAGGCAAAAATGAGTGGAACAGCAAATTCACGCTTCTCTCTCTCCCGCTAAAATCAATCAATAAAACAAATTTTGTAAAGAAAAAGACAAATTAAAAATTAAAAGAAAGTAAGCTTGATGACAAAAAGGCTACTAGAAATAAAAAGCCAAAAACACAGACAGACTTGCAAGGAGATAGAGACAAATCTATAATTATAGTGGAAGATATTTTGTTTATCAGTAACTGTTAGAACGAACAGATGAAAACTAGCAAGAAATCCATTTGAACCATTGGATAAACCAACTTTACCTAATATACAGGATGGGGCAAAAGTAGGTTTACAGTTGTTCGTATGAAAAATAATACAATAATTGGGGAGGGGAGAGGGGACAGGGAGGGGAAGGGTTTTCAGGAACCACAATGGAGGACACATGGACATAAGCAAGGGGGAGGGTGGGAGCAAGGGAGGGAGGTGGGATTGGCTGGGGTGGGGGGGAAATGCAGACAAGTGTAACTGGACAACAATAAAGTAATTTAAATAAATAAATAGAAAACTAATACAATAATAATAATACAAGAATAAACTGTTTCCCATACTCCCAACTGTAAACCTACTTTTGCCCCACCCTGTCCAGAGCACTGCACCCACAACTGCAGATCACAAATTCTCCTCAAGTGTCCATGGAATGTTTATGATAATACTAGACAATGTAGCAAGTCTCAACAAACTTCAAGTGATCTAAATTATCCAGGTACATTCTCAGACAATGATGCCATTAAGCTAGAAAATAAGGGGGAAAAATGTACTTTTCAAGTAGGTAGGGAAGTAGTTGTTCCTTGCTAGTTTTTGAAAGTTGTACAAAGTGATTTATCAAGGTGTACAACATGATGACTTAATATATATATACATTGTAAAATGATTACCACAATCAAGTTAATTACTACATCCATCAACTTGCATAGTTATCCCTTCTCGGGGGTGGAGTGAGAACACTTAAAATCAACTCTCTGAGCAAATTTCAAGTGTACAATACAGTATTGTTAACTATGGTTACCATATCATACAGGGGACCCCCAGAACTTGTCACCTTATAAATGAAAGTCTTACCCTTGACAATATCTCCCCATTTCCCTCACCTCTCAGCACCAGTCAGCCATAGTTCTACTTTCTGGTTCTAGGGGTTTGGCTTTTTTCAGATTCCACACATAAGTGAGACCATACAGTATTTGTCTTTCTGGTCTGGCTTATTTCACGTAGGATAGTGCCCTCCAGGCTCATCCATGCTGTTTTTGCTCTTCAGTTCTTTCTTTTATTCACCCCCACCCCGTCTCCGTCCCAGTCAGATATTTTCGGTGTGTGTCTATGTATGAATGTGCACAGGACCTCTGTGGGACCGCCTTTGCCTCCGGTTCTGTGACCTTTTGCAGGCTCCTCTTTGCTGAGTCTGCATTTCTGCAGGCAGTTCTCAAACTGATCGTGACAGGAAGTAGGCTTCCTGGGGTCCTGAGTCAGCAGCAAAGGAAGGAAATAAAGGCCACAGAACTGTAGAAGAGGAAGAAGCCAGCTTGAAGGCAGAATCCATACCCCTAAAGATAGGTCTAGAGAAAGAATAATGTAGGTCGTGCCTGGCGACCCATTGTCTGCCAAGCACAAACTGCAACAAGGCCCCAGCAGAGCTGTTTCCTGTAACCAAATGACCCCAGGCAAGTTCCTTGCCTCTCTCTGCTCCAGTTTCCCCATCTGTACAATGGGAATGGAAAAAGCCTTCCCTCTGATTGCTATGAGGATTACAGGTATCTCAGACATGGCTGGGATAGAGCAAATCTGCCGCAAGATTAGCTACTTTCAAAGGTTTGGGTTTTAAAGCAAGGAATTCAAAAACATTCCTTTTATTTTCTTCCTGCCTTTCATCCCCCACAGTCCAGTTAATAAGTCATATCAAACAAAGGAACAAAACAAACCAGAAACAGCCTGGCGGTCTGTCTGAAGCGTTTGCAATTGGACCAAGAGTTCTTCCACAGGAAAACGGCACTCACGTAGAATAACGTGTCTCAGGGTATTTTCATCCCAGATTCTGTCGCAGCCGAAACTGGCACTTAGGGCCCACAAGCCCAGCTCCCGTATTTTGGGTAGTTCAAAGTTCAGAGTGGGGCTTTGCGTTCAGCAGGGTCAGCAAGAAGTACACAGTTCAGAGATGAATCTTCATACGATAAGCCTACTTTCTCAAAGTGTTAGGAGGGGCTGCAAAAAGCCGAGACTCAAAGATCAGTGACATGCGCTTGGTCTGCGGTGGGATCCTGGGCTAATGCCTTCATTTCCCTGGGCCTTCCTGCCCGTCATACTGGAGTGTTGGACTAAATGGTCTTTCAAGTCCCTTCAATTCAATGATTGAGGATTTTACTCTTCTAATATCACAGAAACAACAACAAAAAAGTAGTCGGGAGGGTTTGGGCTAAGAACTAGCTAGGGGGCAAAATAGGCCGCTGAGGTCCTTCTTTTTAAAAAACAAAATATGTTTTAATTACAAGTCAAATTTCAGTTTAAGGGGAAAAACAGCCCTCAGGCATTTTTTGTTCTATTTCGTTTAACTTTAATCTTTCTCTTCAGTAGCAAGGCTCTGGAAAATGTTTACACTTCCTACCTACAGGCCAGTCTCATACATGAGAGGGCTCCCTGAAGCCCATTTGCCACCTTTACCTGAAGTCACTGCAAAGAAAGAGAACTCCCGGCTGGAAAGACTGGAGTCAGCCTCTCTCGTGCCATTTCTGATGCTATAGGGTTAACCCAGTATGAAGAGAGTGACAAAGTGCAAAGACTTTTTTTTTTTGCCATGGATTCCACATCCATAACCAAGTACTTGGCAACCTGCCCTCTCACATGTTACGACACAAAAATGTGTGGCCTTCAGTATGTTTTTAATAGGCCGAGCTGTTCATTTGATCGCTGTGCTTGGGTCTAGCTTCCAAGACACCAGGACTTCCCACTGCCTCGTCCCTGCTGTGGTTAGCTTCGTGGTTGCCTGGTCTTTCCAAAGAACAGCTCCGGGACACACGGTAACAACTTTCCAAGGTCACCTACAGGCCCTTCCTTGATCATGGTCTAAACTCTTCAAAGGCATTTGCATGCAGATTTGCAAAATATTTTGCAAAACTTGCAAACATTCACCAGTTTTAGATTTTGAAATTACTTGGCACAGGCCCGGGTCTACAATCGTGACATTCTCATGAGTGCAGTGGAACAGATTTCTATAAACAAAGCAAACTCCAATCTCTGCAGCCTTCTGTAGAAATATTTATACCCCAAGAGAAAGATCTCTTCCAGCTCTAGGATGCTGTAATGTAAACATTTTACTATAAATGAAGTGCTTGTGAACAGGCTTGCCCATCCCCTCTGAAACTTCAAGTGCATAATTTTACCTAAACACATCTTTCTACCCCAAAGGCTTGGCTGAAAGGTAAATACCCTTTATGATTCTCCTCACAAGAACCAAATGTTTATTGGATGTAAGGCAGTTGGGTTTTTTTTTATAAGGGGCCTAAAAAATAAATCTATTGACTCAAAAGCCTTATGACCAGCTTTCCAGTGTTCAGCAGAGCTCCCCAGAGCCGCGGCAATTGGCCCTCCAATAATAATGAGCCGCGCTATCCCAGAAGACAGCCACAAAGCCATGGGTTGATTTATCAGGAGTTACTAAGTTTCTCCTTGCCCACAGCTGGATTTCTTTTCAGGGCAGCCTATTTTTTTTTTTTCCTGGCCCTTGTACCATCTTCACCTGATTTAGTTATAGAAAGGCTTTATTTGAAGTCAGGAGAGTCTCCTGCACTTGTATCAGATAAAGCTGTCCTTCCCAGAACACCCTTTACAGATAAGTGAGACGCCACAGCCTGAGGGACCTAAGGGCCAGCCCCAGACAGCCTGGAGCTGCTGAACTTGACCATCCTGTTATTCCTGATCTCTCCCTGGCTTGGCCCCTCTCACCCTTCCCTGCCTCCTGCCTTCCTGCTCTTTCTCCCTGTTCAGTTGGGGTCTTATTTATACCACAACTCTTAAGCAGAGGTCTTAACTGTATGTCATCCTACTTTCTAAAGCATTCTCAGGGTTGTTCCTCCACCTCCGTGTGCTAAGCCATCCACCCCCACATTTTAATATCCTTTGTGCCACCAAGCAGTCCTAATACTGTCACTGGAGTCATAGTTGCAAGATTTTTCTTGTTGATTATTTTTATCTTGCTCTGGAATGTGGGCTTCTGACACACCCAAATATCCATTCTCTTCCTCCTTGATTTTCAGCTGGAACAAGGCTGCCCAGACTGCAAATTACAGCATGTCATGCAGCTGGAAGTTGCCCGGGAGCAGAGAGATGCAATCAGAACTGTTGTGCGCAATGTCCATAAATGTCCGTAAAGGGGGCATTGGGTATCCTTCTTTGATCCTTCCTAGTTCTTACTGACAAGAAAGGCATGGATGTGCTATCTGGAACCTGGGCAGCCCGCTGGGATCTGGAGGGTGCACACTAAGCATATCAGAGCAGTAAGACTAGAGGCATTTTTTGGTCTCTGTTGATTAGGGTCCTCCAAATAAGGCCTGGATTTACAGTCCAGTTCTGTTACTTGAGGGAGAAACTAAACTCCAACCACATTTAAGCCACTATTATTTTTGAAAGATATGTAACCAAATATGCATTCTAAAATATAAAATGTATAATGCCATTGTATAGACATCGAATTTACCTAGACCTATGCAAAAGGACGGGCCTTGTAGAGAGAACAGATATAAAGGTGGGAAATTCTGATGACTCAAAGTCCTTTTGACCCATTCTCACCTGTTTACAAGACTCCCTCAGTGCCATAAATGACATCGAATAAATCTTCGATATCCAGAGGCAGAAGATATTTTAACGTTTTCTAAATTTTTTTGGCATAGCTGCAGATTTGCCAGCAAATTACAAGAATAATACAAGAAGGTCCCGTACAACCTCCACCTGCATTCCCCAAATGTTAACATCTTGTCCCATTCGCTTTGTCATTCTCTGTGTATCAATGTCTTTTCTGAAATATTTGAGAATAAGTTGCAGATACACTGCATCTTTACCCGTAAATACTTTTAAGTTTGTATGTCCTAAAGACGAGAGCTCATGTGACAACATAACCACATTGAGGTTATCTGTTAATAAATCAGAAAATGTGCCCCTGCTGGTGTGACTCAGTGGACTGAGCACTGGCCTGCAGACCGAAAGGTTGCCGGTTCCATTCCCAGTCAGGACACATGCCTGGGTTGAGGCCAGATCCCCAGTTGGGGGCACATGAGAGGCAACCAATCAATGTTTCCCTCATTTCCTCCCTCCTTTCCCCCTCTCTAAAAATAAGTAAATAACCCTGGCTGGTGTGGCTCAGTGGACTGAGTGCAAGCCTGTAAACCCAAAGATTGCCAGTTAGATTCCCAGTCAAGATATATGCCTGGGTTGCAGGCCAGGTCCCCAGTAGGTGGTGCACAAGAGGCAACCACACGTTGATGTTTCTCTCCCTCTCTTTCTCCCTCCCTTCCCCTCTGTCTAAATATAAATAAAGCAAGGAAAACAAAAAAAAAAAATGTAACCCTCATACAATACTATTAGCTAACCTATACAGCAGTTTCTGGTTTTGCCGGTTCCCCCAACAATGTCCTTTATGACCAAAGAAAATCCCAGACCATGCATTGCATTCTTCTGTTGTGTCTTTCTAGTCCTCTTCAATCTGGAAAAATATTGTGTCTTGCACTGTCCTTCATAGCCTTGACATTTTCGAGGAGTAGGTTATTTTGTAAAATGTCCCTCACTTTGGGTACATCAGACGCCTTTCTCATGATGAGATTCAGTTCATGCATTTGCTATTCTCAGCACATCATATCAGAAGGCATATGGTGGCAATTTGTCTCATTACTGGTGATGTTCACTTTGATCATTGGTCAGAGTGTTGTCTGCCAGGTCTCTCCACTCAAAGTTATTAGTTGCTCTTTGTACAATTATTAAGTATCTTGTGGAGAGGTATTTTAAGACTGTGTACAATCCTGTTAATCTTTCAACATTCACCCACCAGTTTTATCATCTATTGATGATTTTTGCATAAATGAATTATTACTATGATGGTTGACCAATAGTGATATTACAACACTCTCTCGTATGTTCTTTCCAAGGAGGGCTGAAATTTATTTATTTATTTTTAATTGTATTTATTTGCTTGTTAACCCCCCTTATTGACACACGAGCACTGCCACTTACAATGTGAAGGCAAAAACACAGGCAGGTGGGGACTGTCTCCATGAACACCATAAATAAAAATCATTTACATACTAAGAAATCTACTATTTGAGCACAAAGCACATCTGGCATTGTGCTAGACTGTGGGATTCAAAAGCAAATGAGACCGTCCTGACCGGTGTGGCTCAGTTGTTGGGGGGTCATCCCACACACCAAAAGGTCGCCGATTCAATTCCTGGTCAGGGCACACGCCTGGATTGCAGGTTTGGTCCATAGTCTGGGCGTGTACGAGAAGCAACTGATGAATGTCTCTCTCTCTCACGTCAATGTTTCTCTCCCTCTGTTTCTACCTCTCTTCCCTTCTCTCTAAAAATAAATAAAATAACATCTTAAAAGAAAGAAAAAAGCAAATGAGACAGATCCAAGACATACACACACATTCGTCTGAACAGATACCTGCTCCACAACATGGCAGGGGCCACTCCAGGGTGGCCACAAACAGGTGCCTTGGTTCCACCTCTATGTAGAATCTAAAAATACAAGACAAATGAATAAAAGCAAAAACAGAGCCACAGATATTGAGAACGACCTGATGGTTGCCAAAGGGACGGGAGTGAGGGGATGGGGGGATTATAAAAATAAAAGAGTTAAGGCACCTGGTGGCATTTTTGTCAGTACACCACATAATAAATAAATAAATAAATAAACAAATAAATAAATAAATTTGAAAAAGGGGGGTGATAAAACTAGGAAAATATAGCAATAAAATTTATTCCTCAAATGAAAAAGACTGATGTATGTTGGAAAGTATATCTTTCCTTTTCCTTTTTTTTTTTTAAAAGAACCAGGTACCTTGTTTGGCAGGAGTGGGGATCCTCTTTGAGTACACTGAGGGGACCCGCATGCTCTCTCATAAAACTATTGTGCAACACTGATTTCTATGTAGGATAAGGAGCTTTCTGAGAAGCAACAACTTGAACCCTGTCTTCTATCATTGATACGTCTGAGGAACTTGGGTGCCCAGACAGGGGCAGGACTATAGAAGCCTTAAGGAAGGTCTCTCTTTAGAACTGGCTGGTGTGGCTCAGTGGATTGAGTGCCGACCTGTGAACCAAAGGGCTGCTGGTTCGATTCCCAGTCAGGGCACACGCCTGGGCTGTGGGCTGGGTCCCCAGTTGGGGGTATGCAAGAGGCAACCACACATTGATGTCCCTCTCCCTCCCTTCCCCTCTCTCTAAAAATGAACAAATAAAGTCTTTAAAGGAAAAAAGAAAGGATTTCACTTTAAGGAAAGAAAAAATTGGCTGGATGTCACAAAACCTCCCTAGTCTCAGCACCTGCGTTTGGAAGTGTCACCCAGCAGCGTGTCAAAGATGAAATACACTCACACACTATATCACATCAATTTATATGTGTTCATGTTAGTTTTATGTCATTTGGTTTTCATTGGTTGCTTGACATTTTATCAGAATTATTTTGAATATATTTCCATGGTTTAAAGCCAGTACATTTTGGGGGACCTCTCAAATCTTTTTCAGGCTCTGACAAAGCTCATGGGCCCTAGGAACTGCACCTAAAGTATCTAATGAAATTTTTTTAGTGGAAAGAAGTTTAATTTGCTTTATCTCCGAGACAAATGTCCCTGAATGAATCAAACTTACCTCTTAAAAAAAAATAAAATGTAGTGAGATATAATTTACATACCATAAAATTCACCCATTCAACATGTACAATTTAACGACCTTGGCACATTTGCAGAGTTGTGTAACCATCACCACCATCTAGTTATAGAATATTTCATCACCTCAAAAAGAAACCTTGTACCCACTTAAAGGCACTCCCCATCCTTGCCCCTGCCCCTGGCAACCATGAAACTACTCTCTGTCTCTACAGATTCGCCTTTTATAGATATTTCATATAAACGGAATCATGTAGTATGGGGTCTTTCCTTCATGGCTGTCTTCTTTCAACTTAGCCTGATGGTGATGAGGTCCATCCATGTACTTCATCCACTTTTATTAGTGATTAAGGTTGCATTGTATGGATAGAACACATTTTATTTCCCCTTTCACCAGCTGATGGGCAGTTGGGTTGGTTCCACATTTTGGCTATTGTGAGCAATGCTGCTATAAATGTTTTGTGCAAGGCTTTGTGTGGACACATTTTCTTTTCTCTAGGGGTGGAACTGCTGCGTCATGTGGGAACAGTTGGAAAAATTGCCAAACTATTTTCCACAGTGATTGCACCACCAGCAGGGAATGAGGGCTCCACTTTCTCTACATCTTTACCAGCACTTCTTATTCTAGCCATCCTCATGGGGATAAAGCAGTAACTCATTCTGGTTTTAATTTGCCTTTCCCTAGTGACTAATGATGTTGAACATCTTTTTTTTTTTTTACTTTTTAAAAAATATTTTATTTACTTATTTTAGAGAGAGGGAAGGGAAGGAGAAAGAGAGGAAGAGAACCATCGACGTGTGAGAGAAACATCCGTCAGTTGGCTCCCCTTTGCGTCTTGACCAGGGACCGAACCTGCAACCCAAGCGTGTGCCCCAACCTGGAATCCTTCCCTTTGCCAGAGGACTCCCAACTGAGCCACTCAGTCAGGGATGTTATTTACTTTTCAATAAGTTTAAATCGTTGAGGGGCACAGCATTACACGGGTTCCGTGTCCAATGGCCTTGGCAGGAAGGTTGCTTCGGAATTTAGCACGAACTGTGCCACTGTTTCCATGAGCACAAGTTCCCTTTCCCCAGGATGCTCTGGTTTTGTTCGGTTTACCACCAGGATCACTGTGTTGTTCTCTGCTCTGTACACATAAGCACATCTCTTGCCTGGATAGAATTCAGTGTCATCTCGAGCATAAACACCTTTAATTTTAAGAAGAGCTGTTGCTCCCTCTGGTTCCACAGAACCACTTACAGCTGGCAAAAATGACCTTGGACCACAGCCTTCCCGACGTACGTGTCGTTGTAGGAATCCAGTTCCCAGCAGGCCTCCACAGGCTCCAAGATGGCAGAAAAACTGAACATCTTTTCATGTGCTTGTGGGCACTTGTATGTCTGCTTTGAGAAAGGTTTATTCAATTCTTTATCCATTTTAATTGGGTTATATGTAAAGAGTTCTTTATATATTCTGGATGGAAGTCCCTTATCAGTTATATAATATAATAATTTTTTCCATTCTGTGGGTTGTCTTTTTACTTTCTTTATCATGTCCTTTGAAATATAAAGATTTTAAGTTTTGATAAAGTCCCACTTGTAAATTCTTCCTTCTGTTGTTTGTGCTTTTGGTATTGTATCTAAGAAATCATTACCTAACACAGGTCTTAAACATTTATTTCTATGTTTTCTTTTTTAATTATATTTTATTGATTATGCTATTATATTTTATCCTGATTTTTTCCTCTTGGCCCCCCTCCACCCAGCACCCCCCACTCCCTTAAGCAATCCCCACACCATTATTCATGTCCATGGGTCATGTGTATAAGTTCTTTGGCTTCTCTATTTCCTAGACTGTACTCTACATACCCATGGCTATTCTCTAACTATCTATTTGTACTTTTTAATCCCCTCACTCCTTCAACCATTCCTCTACATGCCCCTCCCATCTGGCAACCACCAAAACGCTCTCCATGTCCATGATTCTGTCTCTGTTCTTCTTGTTTGCTTAGTTTGTTTTTTTTAGATTCAATTGTTGATAGATACATATTTATTGCCATTTTGTTGTTCATGGTTTTGATCTTTTTCTTAAATAAGCCCCGTTAACATGTCATGTAATAATGGTTGGGTGATGATGAACTCCTTTAGTTTTTTCTTGTCTGGGAATCTCTTTATCTGCCCTTAGATTCTGAATGCTATCTTTGCTGGGTGGAGCAGTCTTGGCTGTAGGTCCCTGCTTTTCATCACTTGGAATATTTCTTGCCAGTTCTTTGACGCTCTTATGGGAACTCCCCTGTAGATAACTAACTTCTTTTCTCTTGCTGCTTTTAAGATTCTATCTTTATCTTTAATCTTTGGCATTTTAATTATGATGTATCTTTGAGTGAGCCTCTTTGCATCTATCTTATTCGGGACTCTCTGTGCTTCCTGGACTTGTATGTCTATTTCCTTCACCAAATTAGGAAAATTTTCTTTCATTATTTTTTCACATAGATTTCCAATTTCTTGCACTTTCTCTTCTTCTAGCACACTTATGATGCAAATGCTGGACCTCTTGAAGTTGTCCCAGAGATTGCTTACACTATGCTCGGGTTTTTTTGTTGTGGATTATTTTTTCTTCTTGTTGTTCTGATTGGTTGTTTTTTTGCTTCCTTATGTTCCAAATCATTTATTTGATTCTCAGTTTCATCCACTCTATTGTTGTTTCCCTATAAATTGTTCTTTATTTCAATTAGTGTATCCTTATTTTCTGACTGGATCTTTTTTATGCTGCTGAGGTTCTCACTAAATTCCTTGAGCATCCTTATAACCAGTGTTTTGAACTCTGCATCTGATAGATTGCTTATCTCCATTTCATTTAGCTCTTTTTCTGGAGTTTCAATCTGTTCTTCCATTTGGGCCATGTTTCTTTGTTTCCTTGTTTTGGCAGCTTTCCTATGTTTGTTTCTATGTATTAGGTAAAGCTGCTATGTCTCCCTGTATTGGCAGCATGGCCTAATGTAGTAGGTGTCCTGTAGGGTCCAGTGGCACAGCCTGCCCATCACCCAAGCTGGGTACTAGAGATGTGCCCTTTGTGTAGGAGGAGTACATGCTCCTCTTGTAGTTGAGCCTTGATTGCTGTTGGCAGGTCAATGGGAGGGATTTACCCAGGCCAGTAAGCTACAAGGACTGGCTATGACCACTGACCACCAACCTCCACCCTCCGTGGAGGATCAGCTGTGCAGGGACAGGGTGGTGGTGCTCTGATGTGGTCTATAGCTGTCCACTGGGTGCACAGGCTCTAGGATTGCCTGGGTGGTGCAGGCCAAGGTCGGCCCCCACCTGTGTTTTCCCCAGGGCCACCCTGCCTGAGCTATAAAGCAATCTGAGATGGCTGCTACTTGTGCTGGGCTTGGAAATTCCCAGGTGAAACCAAGCTGTGAATCTAGACTGGCTGCTCCTAGTGTTAGGCCTGGAGCCAATTAGCAAGAGGTACAGTGTCTGGGGGCTCCCTGAGGCCAACTGTTGCTTGTTTGAGAGGATTTAGGAAGCTGTGAAGTGTGAGCCAAGACCAGCCATTCATATGGAAAAGTCACAACAGTTTGGGTAGGCCTAACAGTTGGGTGGGATGGAGTCTCAGGGGATCTCCAGTGCAGGTCAAACAGTGTTAGCCAGGTTGATGGAGTCTCAGATACAGCACCCACCTGCCAGCTCTGTGGCTGAGTTCAGAAAAGGAACAATGGCCTCTGTCCACCTTTCTGTCTAGGAGAGAGTGGTCCTCAAGCTCTTGCCTTGATGTCAGACACTTCAGATCCTTCCTGTATGCCACTGATGCCTTTCAAGCTGCTACTCCAGTGCTGGAGCTCAGAAGGAGTGAGTCTGAGTAAGTCCATGTGTGGGCTTTTAAGAGGAACTGCTTGGGACTCCAGGAGTTTCTTCCAATGACTCAATACCCCCTGGTTTGTGCAGCCAGAAATTATGGGGACCTATCTTCCTGGCACTGGAAACCTGGGCTAGGGGGCCTGTTGTGGGGCTGGGACTCCTCACTCCTGAGATATCCCTCCCAAATTTTATCCACCACATGTAGATGTGGGACCAGCTTGTTCCCTGTCTCTGCATCTCTGCCCCTCCTACCAGTCTGGATGGATGTGGTTTCTTTAATTCCATAGTTGTTGGACTTCCATTCAACTCGATTTCTGATGGTTCTGAGTGATGGTTGTTTTATAGTTTAGTTGTAATTTTGATGTGGTTGTGTGAGAAGGCAAGACTTATATACCTACGCCACTATCTTGACCAGAAGTCTTCTATGTTTTCTTCTAAGACGTTTATAATTTTAGCTCTCACGTTTACATCTATAATCCATTTTGCGTTAATTTTGGTTTTGAGTTAATGTGGGGTAAGATGGGTTCAGCATAATTATTTTACATGTCTATATTTGGTTGTCCCAACCCAAAAAGGCTCTTCTTTCTTCCATTGACTGGTTTTGGGCACCTAAATTTTACAATTGTTCTGAAAGTTAGATCCAGTGAAAGGATCTGAGAATTAGGGAAAAGTGGTTCTTTTCAGGTATGATGTGACTGCTGATACCGGAACCTGTCCTGCAGACCACTTAGACAGTAAGCCTGCATCTTGTGAGAAGAATGGCAGGCTTCTGTTTTGCTTCCCGAGGTGGCAACATGGATCTCTGTTTTTTTTAGACTAGCAGTGGGATCCACTTTTGTTGGCATTGTGCATGGTGGGTTTCCAAGCCCATCAGCACCTAGCTGGTGATCATAGCAATGGAGTCTAACTAAGTATTGCCCACAGAGCAGTACTGTGTACAGCTGTCAGGACTTGGATCCTTTAGGTCCTAGTTCAGATACCACAAGAGCAACCAATGACCAGCACTGGTTCATGAATAGCTAAGTACCCTGATAGGTCCTAAAGATGTTTTGTGAAAGAAGGAGAGACTATTACAAAAGATTAAAAAGGTGAGAGCTCAGGGCAACTGAGATGTGGGCATTCATTTAAACAGGCCCTACCTGTAGTCACCAACTGGTAAAGTCTGAGACACCAAAATGCGCACACAATGTACAAGGAGGCCCCATGCACTTCCTGGTGATGCAGCTTGTCAGGACCTAGCCAGGGCCAAACAACAGGGGAGGGAATCAGCAGGTGACACGAAGGCTGGGAATTTAGAGCTAGAACTGGAGGCCAAAGAGCATAGGTGGGCCAAAGGCAGAAGTGAAACAGAGAGATGTATCAGGAGCCAAATGTCAGGATCCAAGAAGGCAGGATCCAACAGAGACACTAAAACCAGGAGTGTAGTAAAAATAAGACACTGGAGACAGAGACCAAAGGTCGCGTTGTGGGTGGGAGCCCGGCTAATCACATCATTAGATTTAGAGGCCAACTGGGTGACCCTGCCACGAGCCAGCCTTTTAAAACTCCAGGCATTCTCCTCAGAAGCACTCACTTCTGCACCCCGGAGAGGTGGGTTTCTGGCCCCAAAGTGGTGCTTGTGACAATGCCTAACACAAGGAACATGAGTGCTGAGTGCCTACTGTGTGCCTGAAGTGGCAGCAAGTGTACTTGGAGGTAGAAACTGCTGTCATAGTATAAGACAAGTCCTGCACTCAGGCAGCTGAGAAGACAGCTGTCTCAGAATGTCTCCAGGGTTGACACAGGTCCTAGGGCTGTGAGGCTTCCACTCAGCTTCACCACAGTGGCAGTCAGTGACCAGCCCCGCTTCCCAGGCACGTGTCCGGGTCAGCACAGCTGACAAGTAGAAGAGCCAGGATCACAGCTCAAGTTTCTAACTCACAGGTGGGGCTTTTTCTTCTACATCGTGGAAGACTCAGAGGCGCAGTGAGAGGGACAATGGCAAGGGTTGGAACCGGGTTATTTCTGTAGGTAGAGTGGTAGGGAAGGGACATGGGAAGAGAAGGACTTAAAGAAGAGTGCAAGCAGCGAGAGAGAAGCCATGGAACGTGCTAGGGTTCTCAGAAACAGAACGTGTGTGTGTGTGTGTGTGTGTGTGTGCGCGCGCACGCGCGCGCGCGCGCATAGAAGGTCAGTCCGGAAAAAGTCCAATCATTGTTAATATAACGAGAATGGTCTGCGTGAGATTGATATAACCTGACAGCCAAGGAGAGTGGACTGGAACACATGTGCATGAACAATGACGACTTCACTGTACTAGTCAGTGGGGACGGTAGATGACATTGAGGGAACATGTGCACTGTGTGGCCATCACATTCAAAATGACTGAGCAAGTAGAGCAATGAATCTGCATCAAATTTTGCATTAAGCTTGATCATTCCTCCATAGTAACTATTAGGATGATTCAGAAGGACGCAGCTATGGGCAACTGGTGATTGGCAGCTTCATCACGACAGCACACCCGCTCACGCATCACATCTCATGCAGAGGTTTTCGGCAAAACATCAAATCACCCAGGTGACTCAGCCCCCCTACAGCCCAGATTTGGTACCCTGTGACTTCTGGCTTTTCCCAAAACTACAATCACCTTTGAAAGGGAAGAGATTTCAGACTGTCAATGAGATTCAAGAAAATACAACAGGGCAGCTGATGGTGACTGGAAGAACTGTGTGAGGTCCCAAGGTGCCTACTTTGAAGGGGACTGAGGCATCATTGTCCTACGTACAATGTTTCTTGTATCTTGTATCTTCTTCAATAAATGTCTCTAATTTTTCATAGTACATGGCTGGATATTTTCTGGACAGACCTTGTATACCCAATTTTTTGTGCACATATATATATATATATATGTTTAACATTAAAGAGATCTATTATAAAAAACTGGCTCACACAATTATGGAGGCTGAAAAGTCTCCAGATCTGCAGTCAGCCAGCCGAGACCCAGGGAGCCAACGGTACCATTCCAGCCCATGTCTGAAGGCCTGAGAACTGGGGGAGCCAACGGTACAAGTTCCCGTCTGAAGGCAGCAGAGGACTGATGTTCCAGCTCAAGCAGTTAAGGCAGGTGAACTTCCCTCTTACTCAGCCTTTTTGTTCTATTCAGGTTTGCCACTGATCAGATGAGGCCCACTCACACTGGGGAGAGCAGCCTGCTTTACTCAGTCTACCAGTTCGCATGTGAGCCTCCATTTCCACGAACATCCTAACAGACATACCCAGAATAATGTTCGACCGAGTGTCTGAGCACCCTGTGGCCCACTGAAGTTGACATACAAAATTAACCATCACAGGGAACGAGGAAATAGCAATGCATCACTTTCCAAAGGGTCCCAAAGACTGCAGCAACCAGCCTTGCCGCATGCTGGGGAGATCTGTAGGCAGACCGTGGATTCTCTAAGGGATGCTACTGATCCCTACAAGACTTTTGACATCCGTAGGGGTGTTGTCGATTTTCCTAATCAATGGGGAATGCTATTTCATGGTTGGAGACCAGGCATGCTAGACATCACACAAAACACATGGTAGCACAGGAATTTTGAATGTCCCACTGGATATTCATAGAGGTGAAAAATTATCATATAAGTGTTCATTATCATGCAGGTTCTATCTCATCCTAGAACCTAACTCTGCTTCACATACAATCACCAAGTTTCTTAGCACGCACTTTTTTAATAAAAATGAAAGTCTGGGGGATCCAACTGTCATGTAAATTCAGGGATGACTGAGCTTGGTTTTATGTACGTCCTTTCGGGCTGCTATAACAAAATGCCATAGACTGGGTGGTTTATAAACAACAGAAATGTATTTCTCACAGTTCCAGAGGCCGGAAGTCCAAGATCAACTTGCCCGCACAGTCAGGTTGTGCTGAAGGCTCTCTTCCGGGGTGCAGACTGCTCATTTTATCCTCACACAGTGGCAGAAGGAGCAAGCTAGCTCTCTGGGCTCTCTTTTGTAAGGGCTCCTTCATGACCTCCCAAAGCTTCCACCTTCTAATACCAGCACCTTGGGCATTAGATTTTCAACACCTGAAGGCGGGGGTGGGGGAGGAAAACAGTAACGTTTAGACAGTCACAAAGGACTCTCCCCAAAGTTATTTTCTCTTTTGGGAAGAATGTCGTTTATGGCCTCACTGCTGGTGGTATTTAAGTCAGTGACACCATCCACCCGCATCAGCCTGCCTTTGCGGTGCCTCATGCATGGCGATTCCATATCTTGGTACAAGTAGCTGTTCACTTCCTTTCGCCTTCCAGTGTGGTCAAGCCCAAGCACTTACACATTAAAACAATTGATTTATATTATTGTATTTTAACTCACTTTCCATTTATTTCTCCTTTATGTTGGGGCTTTATATTGTGGGGTTTTATTTTGGTTTTTTGGAATAATGTATGTAAGTAGGTTATTTTATAGATCGATTTTATTTATTTCAGGAGAACAGAGACGGCATTACAAGACGTTTGGTTAAAAGGAAAGACTTGGGTCTGACCCATGTGCAAACAATTGAGCCAAAGAAGGCTATGGCTCCCAACTACCCTTCTCGTCCCTACTCCACGTGGCTTTGGGCCTGTGCTTCGCCCTTCACAAAAGAGCCGCTTACACGCTAATTAGTGCTCAGTGTGTGTTTGGTTTCAAGAAAGGCGAGCAAAGAGCTATCCAGAGCTGGCAGAGGGCAGCTCCTTTGTCCAAGATCCCCTTCAGGCATCAGCAACCCCCTCTTCCTGGATCATTAGCAGCAAAGAGCACCCACCCCAGGGGCAGCACACAACCAAGGCGACCTGCCCAATCACTGGCTCCACAGAGAACACCTGGAGGAGCCACATGGAACTGAACAGAGCCGGGCCTGGTCGGGGCATCGGGGACTGCAAACAGACTGTGCCCTCCCATCTTCCCTGGGAAGCATCTCGGTGCATTCCCTCATTCTCCCTGGCAGACATTCTGGTTTTCCGAGAGCCACCCCAGGTCCTCGTTTCCACAGTCCCCTTGCTGATCCTAAACAATTATACCCATTCCATCCATAAAAGTTCTTGCCCGTGTAGATTTTCCGCTGAGGGAGTTCTGAGCTCATTCTCCCAGCCTCATCTTGCCAATTCAAGACTGCCAACCCACCCCTTCAAATCCTGGCTTTGGACTCGATGTTTTAAGTCCAGGCCTGCTTCCTAGTTTGCCCTGTCCTGAGACTCAACACCAGTTCCCCTTTGCACCGTGACCCAGAGCACAGGTCTGGCCCACCCTTGCTCGGACCCAATTTCACTGTCCTCCCATTGCCCCAGGCCTGCTGACCAAGCACATCCTTTCCCAAGCTCGGCCCCGACTCCCAAACTCCTAGCCTGGGCTTGAATCCAAGGCCCGATCTGCCAGGGAGAGAAGGTTGGACAATTTCCCCAACTTGCCTTTGCAGGAACCCTTGCCACCTACCCTGACCTCATCTGTTTGGTGGTTGCTATTGCTCTTCTCTCAGAGGTGAGCATGGGCCCTCCCACCCTCGATGTTCCATCTTTTTCACCTTTGGAAAGGACATTCAGAGCAACCAGGGCTCAGGGTCCAGACCCAAAAGCAGCCCTGTTGGAGAAAGCTAACTCACCATTTGGGCAGGTTCACCTGTTCCTTCTGCAGAGTTCTCCTTACTGCCTCTCATCGGGCGTCTCTGGGGTTTGTACTGAACTGAGTATTTCCGATGTTTGCTGGAGGATAAATTATAACCAATCTTTACACCAATCGTCAGTCCTACCTTATACCGCCACCCCCTAACCACAAACACCTAGCTGTTTGCTACATGTAAGATCCACTAAATTTACTAAAATCCTGAATATAATTCAATCTTCTTTTGCTAGTTTAGAAACAGCATCTAGAGTATTCTGATATAGTAGAAAGAGTGAATCAGTCTTTTCTTGCAAATCACTCACTTGTCCTTAAATCCCCTTCCTTTTCACGACCCTTCCCCCATCCATCCCCCTTCTCACAGAAATGATGGAGCCTTTCTGCCTCCTTCTCCCTCTCTGTCTTGCAAATTTCACAAGCCTCTGGTGTCAAAAGGATGTTTATGGCTTTTCTCCTCTACCCAGTTACTGCTGCTCCTGCAGAGCATCTGGTGGACTCCAGGAACTCAATACTTCCAGGCTTTTCCCAGGGAGATGGGAAGACTGAGCTCTGATTTCAAAGCTGGTTGGGGTGGGGGGTGGGTTCCCCTTGGAGCTGCAGCTGGTTTCTCCCAGGGTGTGTAAAATCAAACGTCTTGCCTTGATGGGGATTACTTTTCTCCCCAAACCCTCTCCTGTCTGGACTACGTCAGAAACGTATTTCTTCTATTAACACAGCCTTGTCTCCCTAAAGTAATCTGTTCAGGCCGAGAGCTACGTGAGCGTGCACATTTTCCTTGCGCACGGTTGCATGACAAAGCATCCCACCTCGGCTGACAATGATTGCTGGCAGGCCCACATTGCTAGGAAGTTTCTCTCTCCCAAACAAAGGTCTGGCGCCTTGGGGATGAGGGCAAGATAAAAGTTCAGCTCCCCCAGCCTCTTTACAATTCCGCCTGCTATTCATGCCTCTGCCTCCTCCCCCAACCCCCTGGCTGGGAGAGCCCAAGGCTTAAATTCTTTAAAAACTGAGTCAGCAAATGTCTGACCTAAATGGTCAATCTCTAATAAGTAGAACTTCGATTACAAAAAAAAAAGTCAATCACCACCACAACAAATCTGTATTTGCAGGCTGTAGTTTATTATCTAGATCGGGCCCGATGACCACATTACTATGCAGATTTTGCTGTGTTGCCTCTGGTCTGCATACTCACCCTAAGGTTCCCATTTCCAGGTCATCACTGTCGAGTCAAAATCAGAACTCCCGGGCTTGAAAGCCCGTGACTGTCCTTTTGAGAACGTTTGTACAACTGAGCAAAATACACCCTAACAAAAAATATTTTGATACAAGGCCACTGGGCCACCGGGACTAAAGGGAGTGAAGCTATACGTACAAACCCAGGTTTGGAAGGCTGTGAAAATTTTCCTTTGGGTAATTTTTTACCTTAGGACACCTGATCTATTCTATTTTTGTGTCAGGTGTCAATTCACCAGCCCTATCCCTGGATTTACATGATGATCCATAAACGTTCAATTGATTTTTTTTTTTTTTTTAAAGACCATTGCCAGGAAATGGTACCACACGTGTCATAATGGCGGGTGACACTGCGATCCATGTGGCTTGGGTCTGTTGGGGGATTTCTGGAGTCCCGTCCCGATTCCCGTGCTCAGACAGTGCAGAGAAGCCTGCCTTTAGGGTCGCCCACCCTTTTGCCTCTCACCAGGGAGGGTACAAAGTCCAAGATGTAAGAAACAGCCTGCCAGCCCGGATCTGCGGGTAAAAAGCCTGGTTGGTGCTTGTGCCTTAGTTACAGAATGTGTTACCCACACTCCCCAAAGTCCTTTACTGCTCCCCCTCGATCCATCAGACAACCTTTTATTTAAAAGGCTGGTGAGGACATTAAAATACATCATAAAAAGTCAAATATTTAACTTGCTGAGTTGATGGCTTACGTTTTAAGGAACTTGGATTCCAAATTTGTATGTGGACTGCACCCAGCAAAACAGATGGACCTCATCCTTGCCTTTGACTGAACTTTCTCATAACGTGCATAGAACCCAGGTCAACCTAGGACCCAGGTATGACCATCTCTAAGCTAAAGCAGAGGATCTCAGCCTTCTCCACCCCTGCCCCGGCTTTCTCCACCCGTGTAACCAACAGGATTCCCATGGTCCCACACCAGCCTGCTTGCTGCTTCTCCAACAGGACAAACCCTCCCAGGGGTCCAGCCCAACGGCACCCTCCTTCACTGCCCTTTCTGCTGCAGAACCACCCCCACCCCCACCCCATCTTCCAATGTTGGCCTTTCAGCTTCCTTCAGGCTGGAGTGTGGGCATGCAGCCTGATCCTGGATGACAAGACCTGCAGGAAAGCTCTGGGAAAGATTTTCCCCCAAGGCAGAGACTCGTGGGAGGAAATGCCTCTCCTGGCTTGACGTGTGCCTGTCTGTGATGCCTGGAACTGCTCAGCCGTCTGTCTTTCTACCATGAGGAAGGGATACTGCTGACAAGCTGAGCATGGCCAAATGGAATGTTGGAAAATTGGAAAGCACCCTGTCCTCGACGTCATGGTTGAAGCACTGTGAACAGGGAACAGGACACCCCACCCCAGAATGTGCCACTTTGGCATGCGGATCATTTTGAGCTGAAGGCAGACCCAGCAGACTCAAGAAAGACTTAACTATTCCTTAACTACCAGAAAGAATTTAGATAGGGGGCCTGGCTCAGAGAGAGAGAGAGAGAGCTGTTACCAGTGTAAAAGCAAAAAAGAAAATTAATTTTCCTTCCTACCTTTCTACGTTCTTCTGGCTGGACTAATAAATTAACACAAGACAGATTAACAGGAGACAATAACCCGATTTATTACATACGTATGTACAGGATTCCACAAGAATCTGAGACCCAAAGACGAGCTGGGCAGCTGAGGCTTATACGCCAGCCTGGACTAAGGAAAGGGAGATGCTGGGCCCCTGCAGGAGATAACTTATCTGAATGGCCTATCTGTATGGTAGGGAAACATCTAATTACCAGACATCTGCTCTCTCCTGCGAACTATCATCCCCTCTTTGAAGCTCCAGGCCCCTATTCTGTTCCTAAGCTCAGATGACACATAAGCCTCAACTATCTGACTTGCCCCTGGGTTTTTCATATTTTTATGTGGCTCCTGTGTGTATGAAATGAAACATTTGTTTTTCTCTGGTTAGTCTAGCTTATGTCAACTTAAATACTGATGTTCACACGGGCAGGCGTTCTGTTTTCTTCACCACCATGGGCACTTAATAAGTATTTGTTAAACGAATGAATGAATGAACATGAATAATAACGATGACCTAGAATACACGCTCATTTATATTAACAATCAGTCTTTTCCAGAAAGTAGAATAACGGCTGTCGGAGGCCGAGGGAGGAGAGATGGGGAGCTAATTGTCTAATGGACGCAGACTTTCATTTGGGGGAAAAGGAAGAAGTTCTAGACATGAATGGCTGGCGATGGTTGCACAGCATCGCGAAGGTACTTACCGACGCAGAACTGCGCACTGAAAACAGGTAAGCCTGGCCAGGTGGATCAGTGGGTTGGAACGTCGTCCCCCGATACGCCAACATTGCGGGTTCTATCTCTGGTCAGTGCACACACAAGAAGCAACCAATGAACGCACCAATACGTGGAGCAACACACCCATGTTTCTCTCTCCTCCCCCCTCCCTCCCTCCCTTCTTCACCTCCTCTCTCTCTCAAATCAATAAATTAAAAATAAATAAGGTTTTTGCAAATTTTAGTACTTACCATTACGTGGAGCAAGGAACAAGAAAAGGGGGTGTGCTCCTTGCCCTACACCCCTCACCTGACATTCCAGAAAAGCTCCCACAAAGGGTTCCCCACTTGCAGAGATTTTCAGATCTTCATCTTTTGGTGCATCTGAGAGTGTGACTCAGGTGGGGTGGGGGCTGTTGTTTTCCAGCCCCATGCTGCGTCTGCTTCCATTCCTATGCCACAGCTCACACCTGAGGAAGCTATACATCTATTAAAACACTGATTATTCCCATCCTTAACAAAGCTGTGGTCCAGCTGTTGGTTGGACTCATTTGCAAAAAATTTCATTCACAGACACTTATTCTTTTTTCCAGCTGAGTCAGCTAGGGAGGGCTAGATGGTCTATGTGCATGGGTGGAGCCAGGGAGAAGACAGTGCTGGACTGTGCAGAACTGATTCCTACTATCACAGAAATGAAATCACAGGTTGGGACTCCCCCACACACACACATACAGTCAGGAAACAGCTTGTCCATTTTGCCTGCAGAGGCAGGGATTTTGGTTTTCTTGGCTTCTGAGCTGTTCTTGGAGCCGGGCCACCTAGAGAAACTGAGCAAGTACATGGGTCCTTCGAACTTGGGCTGCATCCATCGAGGACACAAAAAACAACCTATCCAGCCCTCTCCCCCAAGTGGTGCAGACAGAAGTGTCGTTGATGTTGAAGCTGCGGAAAGCTTCGGAAGGTCCCAGGGGAGGAAGCTTGGCAGGGAGAGGCAAGCAGCTCTACCGACCCTGGAAGGGAGCAGCAGGCCGGGGTGAGGTCTAGGCCTCTGCTGGCCCTGACTGCAGACACCCTGTGCTTCCCCAGCCAGAGACACAGGAGCAGCCTGTCCCCTTCTCTGTATCTGAAGAATTCTCTCAAAAGACCGCCACCCATGGAAAAAATGCTCATGATATAGTGTCAAATGGAAAACTCAAGATAAAAGGAATTTATATATGTGTGTATGCATACACACATATATAAAACATAATATATGCATATATAAAATATATATTATCTATGTTTAAAAATTTTTTTAAAGCATGCATTGAAAAACAAGACCACCCCTGGCTGATGTGGCTCAGTGGATTGAGCACCGGCCTGCAAACCTAAAGGTCGCTGGTTTGATTCCCAGTCAGGTCCAGGTCCCCAGATGGGGGTGTACAGTCGATGCATCTCTCCCACACTGATGTTTCTCTCCCTCTCTTTCTCCCTCCCTTCCTCTCTCTCTAAAAAATTATAATAAATAAAGAAAATTAAAGAAAAACAAGACCAGGAGGAAATTATAATATCAGTGATGTCCTCTGGGTGGTGAATAACAGGTCCTTGTTTATCTCTTACTTACATTTCTGTGTGGTTTTCGGTTTTCCTATAAGGAGAATGTGTTATTTGATCGACATAAACACATTTTGAACTCCACCAGCCCAGCAGCCCCTCGCCATGGGGGGAAGGTGTGGGCTCTGGAAAAATGGGTGGGGAGTGCTCTTGGAAACATTTGGCAGCGGCCTTGAACTTGCTGCGGAGGAGAGCTGTCTGGGAGGCCAGGCCAGGAGCTGCCCTGCCTTTCCCTTACAGTTTCTCCCACACTGCCTCTGCTTTCCCTGATCGGGGGCCTGTTTAGCAAGAAACACAGTTGTAGCCTTTCTTTATTTAATTGTATTTATTTTATCGTATCTTATTTTATTATTACTTTTTTTTAGGAAAATGTGATCCAAACTTCCAGAGCAGAATTAGCCTCTTGCCTGTGCTCCCTGCCCCACACCCCTCACCTGATATTCCAGGAACACTCCCACAAAGGGTTCCCCACTTGCAGAGACCCTCAGCTCTCCATCTGAGGGTGTGTCTCAGGGGTGGTGGGGGGCTGTTGTTTTCCAGCCCCATGCTGCTTCTGCTTCCATTTAAACCCTCCGTCCTGCCCCCTCAGCCACGCAGGGGCCACGTGGCCAACACCAGCCGCTGCTGTGGAAAATGACATAGATAGTTTGTCTTCTGGAAACATTTGGCATGGTCCTGACAAGGAAAAACTGAGCTCATCCCAAGAAATGGGAGAGAATTGGTGACGATACAGGATACGGTCATCTCTGGATCCTGCAGAAATCTATTTCTTGGCCTCTTTTCCTCCTTTTATTATTAAGTTTTTTAAAAATATTTTATTTATTTATTTTTAGAGAGAAGGGAAGGGGGGGAGTAAGAGAGGGAGAGAAACATCAATGTGTGGTTGCCTCTCATGTGGCCCCCACTGGGGACCTGGCCCCCAGGCATGCGCCCTGACTGGGAATCAAACCAGCATCTCTTTGGGTCACAACCCACGCTCAACCTACTGAGCTACACCAGCCAGGGCTATTATTAGTTTTTTCAACTTTTTATTTTGTAGCCCCCGACTTCCCAAAGAACAAACTTCCTTCACATAAACACTATGGTCAAGCAATGTCTCAGCCACCTCAGAACAGCCAAATCATGCTCTCTTCCCAGCTGAGTTTCAAATTGCTTTCCCAGAATTCCCATCTCGTAGTCGGGGGTGGCGGGTGCTGGATGGAGCCTTAGAATGCAGCACTGTGTGGTTCCAGGTGCTTTGAGAGATGGTCCAATAGTTAAGGGCACAGTGAGGAGGTCCAGGTAAATCGGAAGCTGGCTGAGTGCTAGGAGGTGGCTCCAGCCTGAGGGATCGTGGGGTGAGAGGAGCAGAAAGTTTACCGGCTGTGGCCCTCACTGCCTCCCGCTGTGACAAACACGCACAGGTCACAGAAGGTGGGAAGAGGTGGCATCTGCAGACCATCCTGCTGGAGGCTGCCTTGAGGTGTGGCTCCCCAAATGGGAAGGAAGGAAGGAGGTCCATAGGAGGCTTTAAAGGTCAAAGAGCGTCCTGGTTCTCCAGACCCTCCCCTCAAGCCACAGCACCTTAGGGATCTTCCTGGCAGTGTAAGTGTCCCTTGGCCTGAATGTGGTTTTCACTCCTCATCCTTCCTGGACACACGAAGGGGCCTCGTACCAGGAGGGTGAGACTGAGAAGGGCACTGTGTTCTGCACTCAGGAGACTGGCTGGCTACTGCAGGTGGTCCCCCTCAGTTCACGCCCTGAGTCTCTGCTGGGGCTTCCCTCCCTCCTCCCCCATGCCGTCCCCCTGCCCCACAGGCCAAGGCCACCAAGAGCAGGGCACTGGCCTCTGGAAGCTGGGCATGGTCCATGCCACCCCTCCTCACACAGTCAGCACCATCACAGTCCTCTTGGCCTTGCCACTGCTCACCAAAAGACAGTCCACTGCTGTCCTCACAGGGGCTCCAACCCCCACCCCCACTCCTTGCCTGTGTCATCCCACTGGGGGAATGTGAACTCTCTGGTGGTCTTTTTAGCTGTCCTTGACATTGAGGAGAACTTAGCCCAGTTGAGTCGGAATTGTGTCCCTAAAGTTCATGTGACAAAGGCCTCACCTCCCAACCACATTTGGAGATAAGGTGTTTGAAGAGGTTAAGGTGTCAGGACTCAGCTCCAATCCCATAAGTCTGGTGTCCTTAAAAGAAGAGGCAGAGGCTCCAGGGGTGCACGCTGCTGTGTCCTGGCCAACTAAGAGGCAGCAGGAGGGCTGCCACCAGCAAGCCAAGGAGAGAGGCTGCAGAGGACACCAACCCTGCCAACTCCTTGATCTTGGACTCCAGAGCTGTGAGAAAATGAATTTCTGTTGTTCAAGCCACTCCGTCTGTGGCGTTCTGTTTCTGCAGCCCCAGGAAGCTACTCCCAGTCCTTAGCAGACCCGGTGGCCTCTGGACTCCACCTTGGGACAACACCACATGCACAGGGGTCAGCCCACCCTCATGGTGTCCCCTCCCCCTCCATTGGGTGGGTAGGTTCTGTTGAGAACTTCCTGCCCTCTCTGATTCCCTGCTTGGGAGGGAGAGAGGAGACAGCACCCCAACCCTGTCCTTGGGTCTCACCTTGGAGATAAACTCAACCTTGTGGGTGCCGGGAAGGAGGGAGAGATGTCCATCCTTCTGCTTTCTTTCTTCCTGGGTCTCCCAATTGGTTCCCTCCAGTCCTGTCCCTCCATGTCACAAAGGGGAATGCCCAAGAGCTCAGCCCCGGCATTTTCTGCAGCCCCCATTCATTCCTGGGGCTGCAGTTCCTGAGATGGTCACCAAGGCCCTGGGCAACCACAAGAAAGAGACAGCAGCCATTTTCTGCTGCCATCTGAGAGATTTGAGAGTGTGCCCAGCACATGCCCAGGATATCCTTCAGAAGAGAACGGGCAGAGCAGAAGGAATCTCAGACCTTTTCACTCACAGCATTGTAACTGTGATGGGAGAAGTGGCTGGGGCCCGTGAGCAGCGCTGCCCCCTAGTGGCTTCTAAGGGCCATGCAGGCTTCTCCAGAAGGTAGAATTTGAGTTCCTTAAAAGAAATTAAATAAGTGTTGGAGAGAGTGCTTATTTTTCTCATTTGTTCCTCTTTTCTCCTAGACTTCTGAGGACAAGAGAAAAGACACAAGAAAGGAGAGATAGAAACCAGATGAGAGGGGTGCAGGACAGACTGGGGAATTTTTAATCAGTTTAATAGACATAAGGCAAAGTTAAATATCCCCCTAAAAGAACCATAAGACCATTTATTCTGCCACCTCAAGCCTGGCCCCTTTTAGCAAACTAGCTAGAAATCCAGCCTGGCACTGTGCCAAACATTTTACTGGGTTAGATCAATTTATTGACTTCTTATGAAAACCCTAGGCAAAGGCATTTATCATCATCATCATCCTCGCCATGCATATGTGGAAACTGGAGTGCAGAGAGGTTGAGTGCCCTGCCCAGGGGCCACAGAGCTGCTGAATAAAGAGGTCTGAAGTCTGGATCAGTGTCTAAGCCCCCGAGAAAGGACCACGTGCTAATCCCTAGGCTAAGCCAGCCAGCTCCGAAACTAAGGGTTCTCAGGATACTCCTGCCTGCTGGACTTACCACATGTCCGTTCTGTCCTTTGCGTCTCAGGTCCCTCCTCCAAAGTGACACTCTCCAAGTGCATGAGACACAGAGGGGAGGCACAGGATGACTTTTGGTTGTCACACTCCAATAAGCTCTTTGGTGACCCTGACTCTTCGGGCAAAAATAATAATAATTACAAGTGTAATGAAAGGAAGGCCAGGGAAATTTATCCCTTAATGGGCAGAAAAGACAGTTATTTCCAAAGATTGTACACCACCCTCTGATCTCCTTTGTCCCAAGTCACTTAAACAGCCTGCTGAAGGGAAATAATCAACCCAGACTTCTGCCACACGCCATTCGTTGATTCAACAAATATGTATCCTGTATACACCAATAGGAGTTCCAATAGTGACCCCGGCACTATTCCAAACTCCAGGGACATTGCAAGGAGCGAGACAAAGGCCTACCTTTGACTGTGTAGAGAAAAAGGCGGGCAGTGCCTAGATGAGGGAATAGAGAAAAAGGAATGTAAATAGTGTGGTAGCTTCAGACAGGAGTAGGTGACGTGGCTACAATAAAGGTGGGTAATGGGATCGTGAGGGTCTCGTGGCCAGGACCACCTTCCCAGAGAGGTCAGGGAAGTTCTCTTGGAGAAGTGACGTTTCAGCTGAGACCCACATGATAAGGAGGAGGCCAGGAAGAGCCACCCACGTCAAGATCTGGGGAAGAAAGATTCACATGTGGAGATGCTGACTCAAGACAAACTCCATATTTCCAAGTTCCAGAAAGAAGAGGGAGAGGAGAAGCCAGACAAGAGATTAGGAAGGTCAGCAGGGGAAAGGTTAGGTAGGGGGTTGTGGATTTTATTCTCCTTGCAAGAGATGCTGTTGGAAGAATTTTTTTTTTTTTTGAAGCAGGAATGAGATTTAATCATATTTAAGTTTTACAAAAATCACTCTGGTTGCATTTGGAGGGTTCAAGAGGCTCAGAGAGGCCTGGTAGAATTATTTCTTGAAATGCAAAAGATCCAGGAGAAGCAAATTCATTGGGAAGTTGTTTTGGAACTCTCGATGTTAAATAAATTTGAGTCTCCTTTTAGATATCCAAGGAGAAATGAGTTGATAGCTGGAGCCTGAGTTCAAAAGGCCAGGGTCGAAATAGTGACATGGACGTCATTAGCCTAGAGATCTATCTGAAGCCATGGGATTGGATGAGGTTATTGGGGAGGGAGCATGAGAAGGCCGAGGGTAGTCCCTGACACGCCTCAAGAATAGCCAGCAGCCACTGAGGTAGGGTGTGGCAGTCACGCCAGCTTGGAAGCTTAGAGGAGAGCATGTCTCAGAAACGCAGCGCTTTACTGAGCCAAATGCTGCTGAAGGACCAAGTAACGTTGCAATTGGTGTGACATGAGAGGGCACTGCTGTCCTTGAAAGGGCCGTTTCAGAAGAACCATAGAGATCAAAGTCAGAACGCAGTGTGCTGAGGAGAGCAGGGGAGGGGAGAAAGCAGACACAGTGAGAAAGGGTTAAGGAGTGTTCTTGTCAGTCTCTGCCAATTCCTCATTCCTTAATACCTTACACCACTCACCCAAGAGTAGGGAGCAGGTCAGTATTTGCTATTTACTGTACATGACAATCCCAGGAACTCAGTGTTCCATGACAACCTTGATCACGATGAAGATTTACAGATAGCCTGATTCAAAGTCAACAACGTAAACAGGTGGTAAATACCAACCGTCTTACCTGGATTCCCCAGAAAGCACAGCCTGAGGCAAACGTTTATGTGCCACCAGTTGATTAGGGAGTGTGATTCCAGAGAGCAGGCAGGCGTGGGGGACCAGGGGAAGGAGGCTGGGAAAGAGTGTACCCACTCCCAGAAGGAAGATACACTGTTAAACCCGCTACCGCTCAGCCCTGGGGGCTGTCCTCCGGGAAGTCATATAACCTGCATGGTAGGATAACCTGCCCTGTGGGGGGAAACTAGAAAGAAGCAACTCCCCAGTTCCCTTCTTAGACTGGTCAAAGACTCACCTGTGTAAGGTGATAAATATATTAATTAGCTTGCTCGTGGGAATCATCTTACAATGTAGACATATATCAAAACATTATATTTTCCATTTTATTTTTTATTTTTAAAAAATTTTTAAGGGAGAGAAACATTGATCTGCTGTTCTACATACCCATGTATTCATTGGTTGCTTCTTGTATGTGCCCTGACCAGGGATCAAACCCACAACCTTGGCGAACCAGCGTGATGCTCTAAGGAACTAAGCTACCCAGCCAGGGCCCATGTTGTACATTTTAAATATATACAGTTTTTATTTGCCAATCATATCTCAATGGAGCTGGGGGAAGAAGAAATCAATAATAACAATAATAATAAATTTAAAAAATTTAAACCTGGAAACAACCATTCAATTGATGGAGTTTGGGGGGGCTGGTTAATAAATTATGGTATTTAATACACTGAAAAATCTATGTAGCTATTAAAAAGAATGTAGACCTTCTTCTACAAGGAGGTGTGGAAACATCCCCAAGACGTACTCCCTGAAAAAGCCAAGCGCAGGGCCGTGTGCCCAGGATGCTGTCTTTTGCGTATACTGGTGAACAGGCTTACATAGGTGCGCGTGTTAGGATGTTTGGGCTGCGAAACCACCCAAAACTGAGGCTCTGTGTGGCTTAACCAGAACAATTTGCTTGTCTCATATAGTCTGTGAGACCGCAAGTGCCTCCCTGAATAAACTGCTGATTCCGAGACAAATCCAGGGGTGGAGGAGAGGGCATCCCCGTGACCTCTCTTCGCCCATACCCATAGCCTTTCAGGAAAGGGAGAAGAGGCCACAGAAACACAAAGGCTCTTTGGAATGAAACAGGAAATAATACCTCTTGTTTGTTTTTGAGTCTTCCCCAGCAGTGGCAACGCCACAGAAACAGCTCAGCGGATTCTGTCCACAGCAGTAAGGGCAGAGAGAACCCCAGAGTCCAGGTTCTCTGCACGGGTTCTTTCCTGGGGGGTCGATGCCTCGTGACTTCATCTGGGTTCCGTTCGCCTGGGTACAGCTGCAGTTGTTTTCTTGCCCACAGTGATGGGAAACACTATACAACATAAATTTTGCAAACAACCAGGTAACTCAGTATTTCCAGGTGCATCTGAAAGAAGGAAATAAAGACCGTTCTCAGCATATGTCCCAGTTTAACGTCACTTTGAGTAGCAGAGCTGGGTGGTTTTGTTCCAAACCCTAGGGTTCCCAGGAAACCATTGTGACAGTCGGTTTACCATAGGAGAAGCAGGCCATTCATAAACATACACATTTTCTCCTGTTACCGTTGAAAAAAAACCAGCAGCTAATGCAACTCTACCAAGTTGTAGTGCAATGACTATGACTCGTAAAGAGTTTGAAAATATTGTCGACAGCAAGAGCACTCGAACGTGATTAATGCCTACTGGCAGATGTGTTCGACATACAACGCTGCCATCAACATTCACAAATAGCACGGGAATTAAAAACCAGGAAGGAAACGAGTGACCCTTATCTCACGGGAGGGAACATAACTTCCTTGCAGACACAAGTGTTCTGTGTTCACTTGTACCCCATCCAACTCCTATGTGACAGTTGAGTATACAAGTCCTGAGAATAACTTCATGGAGTGAAGAATTTGCCTGAATAGTTCAAAGGAACTGGAGTTTAACAAAGCTACTTCGACAATATGCTGTATCTCGAAAACCAGGGAAGTATATTGTTGAATGTAAACTGTGGCTGAAAAATAATTTAAAATGAATTTTAAAAAAACAGAGAAGTATATACATGATTAAACATTTAATTTCAAGATCTGAAAAAAACATGGTTCGATCTAAAAATGAAAAGGACTCGTTTCTCTTTGGGGAGGGGACAAAAAGCTGTTGGTCAAGAAAAGCTTTAGCCCTGCCTGGGGTGGCTCAGTGGGTTGGCCACTGTCCAGCAAACTGAAAGGTTTGAGTCCTGGTCAGGGCACATTCCTGGGTTTCGGGCCAGGTCCCTGGCTGGAGGCTTGGGAGAGGCAGCAGATCAAGGTTTCTTTCTCACATTGATGTTTCTCCCCCTCTCTTTCTGCCTCCCTTCCCTACTCTCTAAAAATAAATACATAAAATCTTTTAAAAGGAAAAGAAAGACTCTGACAAAAAAAAAAAAAAATTAAAAAGAAAAGGAAAACTTGACTGGATCACATTTGTTACCTTGGTGAATTTCTCCAGGCCAAGTCTGACCTCTGGCCTCACAGGCACAGACAGCCGAGTTTACAGCTCAAAGAGCAGGTCTGCCTTTCCGAGAGCTGGACCTGTGTGATCCGCGTATAAAACCAGAATGAGCACTCACTCATCACGAATGAGAAATTTAACTGTCACTTAAGAATCCGCACCATCAACCCTTCCTCTCCCGGTAGGCAGACAAATAGGATGTCAGAAAAAGTATTTAAAACCCGGAAATAGGTCAATGGGATTACTGGGGTTTCTTTCAGTGCGGCGCTGAGCTTGACTTCCCATTGTCTGGGCTATTTTAAAATTCTGTAGGAGCCAGGGTTCATTTATAGATTTTTGTTCACTGCAGATGCAAATAATGCCTGTCTGGCCAAACAGATGACCTCAAGGCACTGCAGTCAGTGCGTGGCCCTGTTGGCCAATAACTGGCTTTGTCTCTAACTAGCAATTTTATTCTTTTGAGGTGATCAGCTGTCATTGAGAAATAAGGAGTTAAAAAAAAATAAGTGAAATTCACATAAAGTTAACCATTTTAGTGAAAAATTCAGTGGAATTTAGCACGTTCACAATATTGTACCATCTTTCTAGTTTCAAAACACTTTTATCACCCCCAAATAAAACCTTTTATCCATTAGTTGCTTGCCTTCTCTCCTCTCCCTAGTCTCTGGCAACTACCAATCTGCTTTCTTTCTCTTGGATGTGCCTATTCTGGATATTTCGTATAAAAGGAATCATGCCATATGTGACCGTTTGTGTGTGCCTTTTCACTTGGCATGTTTCAAGGTTTATCATCCTCACTGTAGCATGTATCAGCATTTCTGATTTCCCTATTCATTGCTAAACCACATTCTGTTGTATGAATGGACCACATGTATTTCTCCATTCATCCTCTGATGGCCATTTGGATAGTTTCAGCCTCTGGCTATTGTGGAAGGTGCTGCTATGAACATTTGTGTACAAGTATTCATTTGAATATTCTTTCCAGTTTTCTTGGGTATATGCCTAGCAGTGAAATTGTTGGGTCATATGGTTAGTCATTCTATGCTTAAGTGTTTTTTGTTTTTATTTTTAAGATTTTATTTATTTATTTTCATAAAGGGGGGAAATGAAGGAGAGAGGGAGAGAAATATTGATTGGTTGCCTTTTACACGCCCCCAACTGGGGACCTGGCCTGCAACCCAGGCATGTGCCCTGACTGGGAGTCAAACTGGTGACCTTTGGCACTCAATCCACTGAGTCACCCCAGCCAGGGCTCTATGCTTGAGTTTTTGAGGATCCACCAAACCTTTCCACATGACTCAACCATTTTCTATTCAGTTTTACCTTTTTGAAAATAATACTTGGTAAGCATCAAGTGATATTTGGTAGTTATCATGGACTTAATGGTAAGTGAAATCATTGTAAGTTTGCTTATGGAGTGTGGGGTCAGATCAAGGTGAGCTCCTTATATGATTTTAGGCTATTTTTTTAATTCTTTTTTTTTTTTAAAGATTTTCTTTCTTTTCAGAGAGGGGGGGGGGAGGAGAAAAAGAGACAAACATCATTGTGGTGGTCGCCTCTCATGTGGCCCCCATTAGGGACCCAGCTGGCAACCCAGGCATGTGCCCTGACTGGGAATCAAACAGGCGACCCTTTGGTTTGCAGCCCGCGCTCAATCCACTGAACTACACCAGCCAGGGTAGGCTATGTTTATATGCTGCTTCAGTTTCATGAGAAAAGTGTTTCCAACAAGGGGATCATGGGACTTTGGCTATAACACCTGCATACATGTTCACGGTTAGTGGGGATGGCCTTGCCGAAAAGTCCCATACAGTTGGATTCGGTTAGCTAAGCACCTCTCTCCAGCAACCTATGCTTTTGTGACTCTCACTTGTCCAGTTGTCAAGGCTAAGTCCTGGACGGACGTATTCTGTCTTCAGTTATCTATCTCAAGATAGCCAAGTTAAAGTTACCTGATCATTCTTCAAAGTCCATACGCGTTGTAATGTGTGCCAGGCACCACTGCAGATGTCGGGCCTTTAGTTGCCCACTAGTTGTACAAGTTGTCCTCTCGAAAGTTACCTTCTTCGAGTCAGGTTTTGCTAGCCACAGAGCCACTGTACGTGTGCCTGTCTGCTCTGGTCCAGAATATGTTGGCATTATCTCAATCTTAGAGGAAAAACTTATTTCCAAACTCTGACTGTCATCCCTAAGTACTGACAGCAGAAGAAAATCACATTATCCTTCTTTTGAGATCTGCGTTCTAAAAGGCGAGGGAATTGTGGTCTTGTACGGCGTTCCCATGAAGGAGAAACACTTCGAATGCAGTATCTGCCGTGCATCCTTCACACAGTAAAGATCACTGTGGAAGCTTCGGGAAACCCGCAGTTCAGCGCTCCGGAGCAAGGCACTGCGTTGTGCGTTCGGCAGTAGCAGTCACGATATGCATTTTTAAGAAACGTCTTCTTCCGCCCTGACATTTTCTTTGCTCTTTCTGGAAGGTTAGTTAGCTCTTTTAAAGTTATCTAGTCCTCCGAATACTCAAAACTTTAAATGAATGTAATACTAAAATCTTGGTCAAGTAAAATTAGTTTGCCTCAGACTGTGTTAACCTTTTCACCTGCTACACTTTCAAGTGACATTTAAGCATTTTTTAAAGACACTATGAAACCAGAGTTTTCTTTCACAGTTCAAGGAAAATGTCCAAGCTTCAGTTTAAGATATAAACAGGGCAGTACATTTAGGAATACTAAAACCTGAAGATGATTTTTACTGCATAGTTGGTACTCGTAACACATTAAGTAAGGCCGTACGTACAGCAACACAGAACACCTACCTTCTTTATAAAGCTGCCCCTGTTGAGAACATTTCTACAGCCTAAAAATAAAGTCTATGAAAACTTGGACCAGATGTCTTTTTGTGGATGTATAAATAAAATCCACTTAGCTACTTTTAATGATTCACACTGAATAATTCTTTTTCTTTGTCCCAGTAATGCCGAATGTACTTCAGATGTTTTTGGTTCTAAAACCTTAAAAAACCCTTCATGGGTTTCAGATACACACTACCTCTGATGAAGACAGGAATGCCTTCTTTAATGCCAATCGCTCCCCTGGGATTCACGCCCATGATATACGCTCATTGTGGCTGACACTTGGTCTGGTATCTGATCACAAGTGGTTTCTATCCCACTGGCTGGGGGGCCCCTTGACAGTGGGCACAGAACAGGAGTTCATGTGGAATCTGTCCTTATGTTCACTGGGATAAGTTTAAAATATTAACCGCTTTGCCAGGAATTGTTCCCTCTGGTCTACCACAGCATTCCTTCGTACATACACATCCTTTTGGTTTTAAAAGTCTGTGTAAACTGAGTGAAGGGTAAGAGGAATCTCTCGCACAATCTTTTCAATTTTTCCTGAATCTATTTTTTAAGAGATTTTATTTATTTTTAGAGAGGAAGGGAGAGATAGAAACATCAATGTGTGGTTGCCTCTCACACGTCCCGGACTGGGGACCTGGCCTGCAACCCAGGCACATGCTCCAAGTGGGAATGGAACCAGTGACCCTTTTGGTTTGCAGGCCAGCATTCAACCCAGAGCCACACCAGCCAGGGCTGAATCTACTTTTCTAAAACCAATACGAAGATATAACTAAAAGAACTGAAAACAGAACTGGTACACCCATGTTCATAGCAGCGCTAGTCACAATAGCCAAATGATGGAAACAAGCCAAGTGACCATCAACAGGTACACGAAACATGGTATAGCCACATAACGGAATGCTATTCAGCCAAAGAAATGTGACACATGCTACAACATGGATGAACCTGGAGAACATTATGCTAAGTGAAGTAAGCCAGACACAAAAGGACAGACATTGTATGATTCCCCTTACACAACATACCTAGAGTAGGCAAATTCAGAGACAGAACAAAGTTACTGGGGGCTGGAAAGGATAAACAGGGCTCCCAATCTTATAGAGAAAAAACAGCAAGATGATGAAATTTCTGCCAACTTCAAGAGATGTCATTCAATTCTTTCAACACTGTAATCATTTAGCTCCAAGTCTGGGACAGTTTTATACCCACGGAAAATGCAAGAGCATCTCTCTGCATGTCAGGAGAGAACAGAGGCGCTGGATAAGCATCACGCTGCACCACGATGTGCACGTTCACTCAGTATTTTTTCTCAGAAAAATTTTCGCAAATCCGACCTAGTTCTTTTCTAGCATTTACTGCATGTTGTCAATAGGGATGGTTCTCAAAGTGTAGTTCATGGAACCGGCTACATCGGCAATACCCGAGAACTTGTTAGAAATGAAAATCCTTAGATCCCACCCCAGACCTGCTGGCTCAGAAACTCAGGTGGGTCAATCTGAGTTGTAACAGGCCCTGCAGGTGATTCCGATGTGCAACAAGTGACAATCACTGCTCAGGAGCACACATAGGCATGGCCTGTCACCAATCCTAAATCAGAAAGAATTCAGGGGGAAAAGCCAACCAGCAACGTTTGAAACTACCGTGCAAAATGCTTTCCCACTACTGAAAAGCAGGTTTAGAGATAACATGATTTTGAAAAAAAATTGAATATTACCTATGGCTTTTTGTTTTAAACAGTAAGAGAATTAAAAAGAGAAATAATCTTTTAAAGTATGAGTTTATTCTCCAGGTTTTCTTAAATACCCACAAATCAGTGCTTTTATTGCAGCTATATCCAGGAATTGAAAATTTAACATAGGTAACGTTTATCATATATTTCGTCCTTGTGAGAGAGAATGAAACACTGAATTTTAAAGATGAGTTTTCCAATGATTCTGTTATAAGCACATGGAAATTGAGGATAATTATAGAAACAGCTATTGAACTCTAAAATAAAACATAAGTTATATAGAAATAAAAGGATAAAGGTGTTTAAAAAAAACAAAAAACAGAGGCTCTTTACCTCTCCTGCTGGTTAGTAACCGAAAAAAAATGAAAATGAATCAAGCATCATCTTCTCCACATTTAAAATAAAGGGGCTCTATCCTCTTCATGAATGCCGGCTTTAGGGATGAAATGTAAGACAGGATTTTAGGTTTAAAAAAAACCCTCAAATGTTTTACTGCCTTAGGCTCATAGATTATTTTTTGTAACACTAATACAAGTTGGTAATAGCTCTTAAATTTGCTTGGACAGAAAAAACAAGAAATAGATGAACAGTTAATAAGGTCAAGTGGGACTGGGTCACTGGGCCGAGCTACAGGTGGCAGCAAATCAGAGCACACCAAGAGCACGAGGCTGAGCACGTTGGTAAAAACCAGCAAGGGGCACCTGAGGTCTTTACAGCAACGGACTGGCCCCGACAGTCCAGGTTTGGCGGATACAAAGGGGATGAGCCCCTAGGAAGATGAAGTTAATGAGAAGTTAAATGCAAATGAGCTCCAACTTGATCTGCAAATTAACAATGCAAAGTAATTGTGTTTTCTATCCTTTTCGTTGAAAAGGAAATTAAAACCATATTCTTACTGCTAGGGTGAACCAATGTTTCTGAGCTTGCCACATTTTTGGTTAGTTTTTAAAGATAAGTGATAGCAGATGTTGATGTTATTAATGTGACCAACACATTAAATTTCTAAAGAATAAAATTAGATTAATATATTATTATTCACAATGACTCAGCATAAATAGTGGAGGCCCCACAATTGTCCCCAGCCATGGGATCACAAAATAGGACAATTTAGTTACCATTATATGGAAAATTAATTATGAGAAATGTTTTTCTTCTCTCTACATTTGTATTTTTGAAAAAGTAGACCTCATACTTTAGTCATTTAAACATAATTTTGAATAGTCGTCTAACATTGTTTCATTTTTCAATTTTCTCTGAAGTAAATCAAATTTTAAAAACTTCCAAAATTTGCTCGTTAATTGATCTCAGATGTTCTTTTTGACAGTAAAACTACTTTTGTTTAATTCTGGGAAAAAATGTTAATACTATTATACCATTTGCTAAGTGAGTGGCCTGAAGTCTTTTGGGGGGGTTGTTTTTAAAAGTATTTTAGGTTATTATCCACTGTTCAAAGGAACTAATGAATCTGGAGTATTAGTGATGTGATCAGACCTGTAAGTTAAAGCCACAAAGTCTTACAAAAACGACTGCGTGTTAAACTGCGCAGACACATCATCACCCGATTTTGTCAACGACTGGTCAAGTCAGGGGAAGTGAGTAAAAATACACTACTGTGATTAAAGCCAGTTTGACTCAAAAATAAAAAGAAAGAAAATAGGAAAAAAGAAGTCTACAGCCTACCATGTAGCTCCTCCACACACACTCGATCTAGAAACTCTGCCACCATACTAAAATACAAATTCTTCACAAATCACAGCTCTATCCGAAATGTGCTATATGTTCTATGTGCCTTTTAAAATTCTACTAATTCAGAGATTTACAACAGAATTTATTTTAAAAACTTTAAAAAAACCACTGAAATCACTACCCCACAAAATGTTCAGAAACACAGGTCATCATAGAAAATAAACGTGCATATATTGCTTTTATTATAATTATGGTTGTTAGCTGAATGAGAGCAAGTAATAGCTAAAAACGTTTTCAATGACAGAAAAACATCTGGGCAAGTTAGGACACAGCTTTTTGAGCACTCAGCCAGTGGAAATGTGTATTTTGTACTAACTGCAAGTGAGAAGTTAACAGCGAAACCAGGGAGCTGAAAGGCTGTAAGGGGCCTCAAACATACTCACTATATTTTAAATTTTAGACAGAAGAGCTGAGAATAGGAAAAAAATAACCCAACATATACACCATAACAGTCTGTTGTTTTTTTTTTTTAATTGACTTCCAATGTGAACTCTTTTCTAAAATCATTAAGGGCATCGAAACCCTTATTGTAGATTATGGATCATTTCCTCTTTGGCTATGAGGTGTGTAGTTTTGTTCACTAGAGACATCAATGAGTTCAGTTTCTGAGACCAGTCATTCAATAAGTTGTTTGGATCCTTGGGTCTCTGGAAGCTGATAATCCCGGCCAACCTGTCTACTTTAGCAAAGACGGTCTTGTTTACCACGAGGTTGGAGAGAAAAGCCTCTGACTCCTGTAAGAGAAAGACAAAGGGGGTTAAGACCAGATAGTTACAGATAATAAACAGAATTTAAGAAAAGCATTTTCTAAACTCTTCATTCAAGAATATGCAGGGTTAAAATTCATTATTAATAGTTAGCAACTGCTGATTTCCTGTGTTAACGCACTCATTTCACTGAGAGTTTAGGGAATGAGCAGAATCTGAGTCCACTCAGATTCAGGGCCAAGTTTAAATCTGTCTCCCTGCAATCTTAATAGTCCTGGTCCTGGGGAAGGGCTGTTGCCAGCAGCAACCTCATCCACTCTTTTCTACAACACCTCCCCCTAAAAGGCAGTATTACAGTCAACTATTTCCAGAAATGCTGGTTTAGAATAGATAGATACCCTGCTACTTGGCAAACACGTCACCATGGATGAGGCACTTTGCTTCTAAGGACTGCCGTACCCTCACCCAGAAATGACAAGAGCAAATGAACTCACCGAGGGTCAAGAACCCTAACATTCCATGCTGCTTCTTTTTCGGCTAAATTGTCCCACCTACTCCTGGTAGCAGACAAGGCTTCTGAGACCACTGCTATACATTTCACTTACCTCCTGTCTCTCTGGTGCTGTACATTTTACCAACGTAAAACCCAGACTTAAATACAAAACCCCTCTAACACATCCTGGGCCTTGCAGGTGAACTGCAGTCAAGTTTCCCCTGTATCATTTATTCGTACAGTTCACTTCTGGGCACGTATTTAAAATATAACAAACATATATATTATAGAATATATAGCTTGGGCTTCAAACTAATGAAAAACTAACATATGTAAGTGAAGATTTAAACTAATGTAAACGATATTAATAGAAGTTGATATTTAGACTATTCTTTGGAACTTAAGGTAGCTCAGGGAAACTATCACCTAAACTTAAAATCAAGCACAACAAAATTGATTTTCTCTATTTGTATAAGTTGACTGACATGCAAAATGAATGGCTACAGAGAACTGACAATGAGGTTTGCTACTTACATCAACGGAGAGATCCAGAAGTTGTGCCATCCTCTTCATTGTTATCCTCGTGTAATACTTGGCCATTATTCTAATATTCTGGGGAGAGGGCAGCGGGCAAAGAGGACACATGACAGTTGTCATTTGTTTTCATATCCAAATAGGTTTCGTTAAAATGTCAGACTTAGAGCTTTTATTTTTTCCATAGCTCACCAGTGGAATAATGCTAGTT
>VMDR010004505.1:0-59628 GCA_007922815.1 Macrotus californicus
GGGTGGTGTGTGTGTGTGAGAGAGAGAGAGAGAGAGAGAGGGAGGGAGGGAGGGGAAGGGAGGGAGGGGGGGAGGAGGGACTTGGTAGCCCTTTACCTTTAAACATTTCAGCCTTTGTCCTACAAGGATTTGCTTACGTCACCACAGGACAGTGGTCACAAGCAGGAAACAGTGCTGTGACATTGACACAGCACTGTTGTTGAATCTGTAGACTGCATGCACCTTTTGCCATTGAGCTACTGATTTTTTTTCATTTTAAGAAAAATGTTCAATGGGTCTTTTTGCTTGATTGCAGCCTGCATCACCCCGGAAGCCCTGCCCTGAGCCATTGCCTACATTCCTCAAGGAAGCTTCCCCTCAGAGCCTTTTCTGCAAGTAAGTAACGCTTGGAGGCGGGCTGGCCTCTCCGGGCTTCAGCTCGCTGGTTAGTAAACTGGGATAAACAGCACCTGTCCCACAGTTTTGTTGGGGTTAAATGAAATCTACCTGTGAGGTGTTTGCAGTGCCTGACGTGCCTGCAGTTTTCACCGGAGCATTAGCTGTTGTTCTCGGTGTTTTTACTGGCTGCATAGTAGGCTGTTGTATGGCTGTACCATTTAGTGTTGGGCATTTGTTTCTAGTCCTTTTCTACCACAGGTGATTCTGTAGTAACATCTCTTTGTGCATCTCCAGGCTATATTTGTAAAGGTGGAATTACTGAATCAAAAGGTTTATGTATTTTACAACTTGATATTTAGGCCAAATTGCTCTTCAAAGAGGCTTATCCCAGTTTACCCTTGCGTGCGTCAGTTCCCCACCCTGTGGGTTAGGGACTGTTTTGATCTTATAAGCAGCCATTTCAACCCTTTTGAAAATGTGTATTGTCTTTATTATCTAAATACCCTTTTTATTCATCATACCAAAAGCTTATTTTTAACTGCCCAATAAGAGTACCTGGGAAACAAAATGAGGTGGTCAATGAGAGCAGAAACAAAAAGCTTACAGTAGTTAATAGAAGAACTGGACATTGTTTAATTAGGACCTGCATGCTGGACCTTGTAGGAATCACACGAAAGGTGGAGGTGGGGAGCCTCAGAAATCAGGCTGTAATCTTGGAATTGCAGAGAAGCTGTGCTTTTTATAAAGTGACAGACCCAGCGGAGCAGCAGTCAGGAGGGGAGGGTGCTCTCTCCTTAGAGAGGGCAAGAGAGAGACCTGTGGTTGAAGGGAAGACCCTGTGCCGCACAGCGTGCAGTAGACCAGGGCTAGTCCGGGCCCGGGCTCAGTGCAGGGAGGGTGCAGAAGTCTCATCACCAACCATTCCAGAAAGGAAAACTTTTTTCTTGCCGTTTGACAAGTCTTTCTTGTTCGTCAGAGGTGGAACATTTAGTTACCAAGTAGTGTGGGTTCATTAGGAATAATTAGAAGACGGGAGAGATTAATGACATCCTGACTTGCTCGTTAATAAAAGAAACAGCAACAAGGAAAACATGTCAGAGGGACAGTGACGCAGGGAGCAGGACGGTTGCCTCTCGTCGGAAGTCAGAGGCAGCACGAAGGGTGTGCTCTTAGGCTTTGCACAGGCTTTCAAGAATTCAGCTTTTAAGGTATTGCCTTAATAACAGACTTATTGAGATAGAATTCACATACCATAAAATTCACCCTTTTAAGTATGCAGTTCGGTGGCTTTTAGTCTGTTTAGAGTTGTGCAAGCGTCTCCTCTACTTTCAGAACGCTTTTATTCCCTGCTCACCGCTCCGTGAACACTTGACCCATCAACTGTCCCTCCTCATTCTCCCGCCCCCGGCCACCACTAATGTCCTTTATGTCTCTGTGGCGTGCTTCCTGCGCTGGACACTTCATGTAGATTTACGGACTCACACAACATACAGCGTTCTGTGGCTGGCCGCCTCTGCCTAAGGTGTTCAGGGTTCGTGTTTAGCACGTCGGTACGTCATTCCTTTTTATTACCAGAGAACGTTCCGCTGTGTGGATGTGCCACGTTTTGTGTTTCCCGTCGTCAGTTGATGGACATTTGGAGTGTATCCATTTTTTGTGTTATGAACGATGTTTCTACTGGACATTCTTGTATAAGCTTTTGCATAGGTGTATGTTTTGCTTCTTTTAGGTACATACCTAACAGCAGAATTGCTGGGTTGTGTGGTAATTTTATGGTTTACGTTGTGAGGAACTGACACACTGGTTTTCAGAGTGCTGGCCGCACTTTGCCGCCGCGCCAACATGCACATGAGTGCTCAGATTCCTCCACCCGCTTGCCCAAACTTACCGCTTTGATTGTGACCACCTAGTGGATGTGCAGTGGTCTCTCACTGTGGCTTTGATTTGCATTTCCCTGATGACTAGTGAGGCTGTGTTGATTTGCTGGGGCTGCTGTAACAAAGTGTCACCCATCAAGTGGCCTACACAATAGAAATGTGTCCTTTCACAGTTCTGGATGGGGTTGCCTCCTCCTGAGGGCTGTGAGGGGAAGTCTGTCCCCTGCCACTGGTCTAGCTTCTGGTGGTTTGCTGGCAGCCGTTGGCTTCTCTGGCTTGTAGATGCGTCTCCCCAGCCTCTGCCTCCATCTTTACACGGCATTCTCCCTGTGTGCATGTCTGTGTCCAAATTTCCCCTTTTTGTAAGGACACCATGATGCCTTTGTTTTTAACTTGATTGCCTCTGAGTTACTGGGGGGTAAGGATTTCAATGTATGAATTTTGAGAGGGCACAGTTCAACCCATAACAGATGTTGAACATCATTTTGTGTGCTTTTTGGCCATTTGTCTGTCTTTGACGGTGTGCCTTTTTAAATCCTTTGTACATTTTCACGTTGGATTGTTGCAGTGTAAGAGCTTACAGGATTTTGTGTTTGAGAATTGTGGTGTCCGGTCAGAGTTGGACCTGCATTGTTAGAGCACGAGCAGAGAGCCCCACGTGAGGAACGGTGGCCAGCTCTGCGTCCTGGGCCTGTCGGGGGGCCGGCGGGGCGGCCTTGATGAGTTTCCTGACATCTGTGCTAGTCAGTGTTCTCTTACATTCTGTGACTGTAGTGGCAGGGAAGGTACGACACATTGTGGTTTCGTAGGAAAGACACTTGTCCCTCAATAACTGATAGAATTTGGAGGCAGAAGGGTCTCAGTAATGACTTGGGGTTACACCTGCCTGTGAGGTCCTCCAGGGCCCAGTCGCTTTTGCTGAGGGTTTCTCAGATACACTGACTTGTCCTGGCCCTCCTGTTGGTGCTGTTTGTGTGACTCACCCCTGTCCCTTTTCCCAGGCTCAACATTTTCCTGTTTTTGTTGTTGTTGCAGATGCCAGAAAGGTCCACACTGCCCCTGCTCGAACCCTGTTCCTGTTCCGCCCCCTGCCCTTTCTGTTTGTGACTGGCGGTGGCTATGCAGGTTACCGGCAGTATGAGAAGTATAGGGAGCGAGAGCTGGAGAAGCTGGGATTGGAGATTCCACCCAAACTCGCTGGTCACTGGGAGGTAGGAATAAGATGGAACCACCTTGATTTCTCCTGCGGCATGACTGCCTGTCACGTTTTAAATGCCCCAGAGTTCAAGTATTTGAGAAAGTGGAAAGTACTTTCTTGGGGCTCTTGTCTCCAGTGGGCCTGGGGCTGGATTCCGAATTCGTATCTTCAGCGTCACGCCAGGCTTCCCTTCTGTCTCCAGACCTACCCCTGGTCTCCCCACGGGCTCAGAGGAGAAATTTCCTGTTGTTGAAATCCTCAGAGTCCGTGTCTTGTACAAGTGGGGCTGGCATCCTGCCTGTCACATCCTTCTCAGTCTGAGGATGAGCTAAAATGGTTGGACTTTTGGCATGTGGATAAGTTCTCACCAGGAACCAGACTGAAATAATCAAAGTGCTTTATCCTTTTTGCTCAGAATGCTCCCCCCACAATAGGGCCACGTGGTCGAGGGGCAGGCTTCAATGTCGCTGAACCACACATAGTGCACAGTGGGCTGTCCTACTCATCTGTGCTTCCTGGGGCCCAGGACCACACCTGACTCAGAGCAGGCAGTCAGCAAATACTGAAACTGAGTATAAACGTGTACATTTAAAAATTGCCTTCTTTGCAGCCATAATTTAACAAATGAAAAATCTGAAATATTAATAGATTTTGGTAGCCTGGGCAAAAGAGAGGATGTAAATAAAGATACTTTGGTATCTGGAATGATGCATTGGGTTTCCTCATGGACCGTTCCACGTCGGTAATCAGCTCAGCTGAATCCAGTGGCCAGGGCATCTGACTCCTGAAAGTGAGTCCCAGGGTGCTCCTCCGTAGCTGTGTGAGCTAGGACGTGTCACTTTCACCTGGTCCTCTGCGTCTCCGACTGTAAAACAGTGGGCTGGATTGGAACGTGACTCCAAGATGCCTTCCCGCTCTGACGTGGTTTATCTAGGAATTGTTGGCGTTACATGCTACACATCATAGGCCTCCCTCCAAAATCTGTCCTGACTTTGGTTTCGACCCTCTTCCTCCGGCAGAAACCAGTGTAAGGATTTTATTTGCTTTCTGACAGTCCTGTGAAGCTGTGTCTTAGTCGACTGGCCTTGCAGACCTAGAAGTGGCCCTTACCCCAGGAGGTATCTGCGTGCTCGTGGGCCTGCCGCTTGGGCGGTGTGTGTGTCTTGTACTCCATAATAACCTACTTCAGATCAAGAGAAGGAAAAGGTTTGCTGTTTTCCAGCTTTGTGGCACAGAGCCTTTTGGTGAGGGGCGATGGCAGTGTGTGTGAGGCACACTCTCCGAGCATGCTCTGCCCTGTTTATTTTCCGTGACATTAATGGCTTCCTCTGTAAACAGAGTCTCTTCCTTTAGACCGGTGAAGTATCTGTGAGACTAACCGCTGCACTCACGTGTCAAACCTAAACTGGCTTCTCTGCCCCGGGCATTTATTTGTCAGGGTGACTCACCCGGTGACGAGCTTGCCTGCTTTCAGGAAATCCCCACTCGTCTCAAAGGTATCCCAAGAGAATCTACATTTGGAAGACATTTGCTGCTTCCAAAGTCAGAAAAGACCGATGTCAGTGGTTGTTTTGGTTTCAGCACCCACTGTTGTGTGATTGGGGTCACTGCCACATGTGAGTCAGTCCCTGAGAGACGGTTGTTGGTAACCAGCACGGGGCTGGCTAGCTCCTCAGCTCCAGGGCCTGGACAGTGACGGGAGGCTGGAGAGAGGGCCTAGTACATTGTGAGGCCTGAAGCCCCATGGTGAAGACCTGGACTTAAGTTAGGTGCCATTCCTTTTTTTTTTTTTTTAAGATTTTATTGATTTATTTTTAGAGAGAAAGAGAAACATCAGTGTGCAATTGACACATCGATAGGTTGCCCCTCACATGCACCCAACTGGGGACCTGGGCACAACCCAGGCATGTGCCCTGCCTGGGAATTGAACCGGTGACCTTTCGGTTCACAGGCCGGCACTCAGTCCACGGAGCCACACCAGCCAGGGCTAGATACCATTCTTTTGGCTGAATAAAATGGCCAAGGAACTGCTCCTAATTTTCAAATTAGGGGAAATGGTCTGGACTCTGAATAGACACTGAGATTTCAGGACAAGCAGCAGGTTGTGAGAGGGAGAGTTTAAATCTGGCAGCAGGGGGCTGGATCTTAGTCCCACCCCTGACCCCACCTAATCACTGTCATCTCGTGTGACAAATGAGAGAGTCACCAGCCTGGCTAGTTGTTAGAATTGTTGAGGAACTTGAGATCTTGTGGTTTCTTTGGTCTCATATGGCACTAGTAAAAGTTGCTCTTAGTGCGGAAGTTACACGGTGGCAGCAAGAGGTGCAGGTGAGCGGCCTGTCCATCAGGGCTCGTTGTGTGTGCTGCTCCGTGTTCCGAGGGCTCTTACTGGTGAAATGTCAGGTGCACTTGAGCGTACTCGCTCGGAAAGTTGCCTGCGGTAACAGGTGAGCGTTCGCGTCAGGCCGCCTTTCCACACCCTCGTGCTCTTGCAGAATTTATACAGTATCATTCCTTTATTGAAATAGGGTTTCTGTTTTGGGTAGTAGTGTAGAAGAAACCAGATGCCATTTATGTTATATATAAATTATTATGTTCTTTTCCATGTGAACAACTGTAAACCTGCTTTTGCCCACTCCTGTATTCTGGGTGACCTGACTCTTATCAGATATGTTTATTTGCAAATATTTTTCTCATTCTGTGGATTGTCTTTTCACTCCTCCCCGCTCCCCCTTCCCAGTACCAGTCATCTTATACTAGGTATTCATTAGGTTATGAAAGGATTCAGAGGTCCTGGGCAAAGGTCGTGGTCAGGCAAGTGGAGCCCACACTGGGCCCTCTTCAGTGGTACTTACATCACCACTCACGTTTGAGTTCCTTACAATTATAAGGAAGGCAGTAGTTGAAAAGCAGGGAAGCTGCCAGCACCACAGAAACCCCAGGGATGCTCCCCTTCTTCACACTGTTTCTCTCTCACATCAGTGACACACTTGTGACACCGGTAGTCTCCTCTTTGAAACAGTCCACATTGCCCGGAGGGGTGAGATCCCGCATCGGTGTCCAGCGTGGCAGGTCCCCTTCCCCGAGTTCCTCCTTCGCCGGAGCTGACGCCGCCCTGGAGTCCCGGGTGTGGCTCTCTCACTCCCTTGATAATATCTTTTTTTAAAAAGTCTCCCTCAAGGATATTTTTATTAATTTTTAGAGAGAGAAGAAGGAGGGAAAAGAGAGAAACACTGATGTGAGAGAGACATCGATCGGTTGCCCCATATGCACGCTGAGTGGGGATCAAACCCACAACCTGTACATGTGCCCTGGCTGGGAATCGAACCAGCAACCGCTTGCCGCACGGGATGATGCTTCAACCAACTGAGCCACCCAGGCAGGGCTTGATAATATCTTTTGATGCACAAAAGTTTTTTGTTTTGATGAACTCCAGTTTATTTTTACTCTTATTGCCTATGTTTTTGGTGTCCTGCCCAAGAATTCATTGCTGAATCCGGTGTCCTAAAGATTCTCTCCTGTTTTCTTCTGAGAGTTTCATCCTTTTAAGTATTATGTTTGCCCTTTGTTCATTTTGAGTTAAAACTTCTGTAAGGTGTAGGGTGAGGGTCCAGTTCCACTCTTCCGCATGTGCACGTCTGGTTTCCCCGCGCCGTTTGTTGAGGGACCGGCTTTTCCTGCTGAACGGTATTGGCACCTTGTGGACCAGTCTCCCTCCCTTTAAAACAGAAGTGGCAAAGCCCCGATACAGCCTTGGAACACGGGGAGGGTGCTCCTGAGTCCCACCCCTTCTCATCACGACTGATGTGGCATCGTGGGCTTTGTTTTGTACACATTCGCTTCCAGTCTTTGTCTCTGTTTTTACGTGGATATACCTATTTCTTATCCTGCCCTTTTTGCCGTGTACACATTGCTCCGTGTGATGATTTTTCAAGACTGCATGAAAGCACTGGAAGCGGCTCTACCACCACAGTTGACTCTGGTGCGCTGGTGGCCGTGGCCGCTGTGAACGATGCTCCAGAGTCAACTGTGCGTGTAGGCCTTTCCCGCAGGGGGAGTGCCCAGCTGGAGAGTTGCCGTCTGAAGGAGGGTGGCGCCTACACGGTTTGTGCTATGCGTTGGCTTCGAAAACTATTGCACATTTGTGGTTGGTATTCTTGAGTACGTGAACCGCACTGGACGTTAGCAAAACAAAAGTCGTCATAGATGAACATGATTCCTTCCTTCTTGAGTTCACTTATTCATTCAGCAAACCTTCGAACTCCTGTATACCAGGCCCTGCTGAGATGCCGGGGATCCACTCCTGGATAGAACCAGTTTCTGTCCTTATTGGTGGGTGAAGATGCCGTGGAAAAACTTAAACAGGTGAAGGGCTCTCATGTGTGTCCTGGGCTGCAGCTGAGGCAGCGAGGGAAGGAAGGCCTCATAAGTGCATGAGTAGAGACTGCAGGAGCAGAAGGGTGAGCCAAGGGCCATCTGAGGGGAGCGCAGTCCAGGCTGAGGCTTGAGATGGACAGTGTGTGTTCATCACTGTTGAGGAAGAGCAAAGAGCCCATGTGGCTGGAGGTGCAGAGGGCAGAGAGGTAAGGCTGGAGGACCTCATCACACCCAGCCTGCCTTCTGAGTCAGGGCTGAGTGACTGGGGTTCTGATGCGATCACTCTGGCTACTGTGGAGAGCTGGGGTGGAGGGGGCGGAGCTTGTTGGGAGGCTCTGACAGTATCCCAGCAAGAGAAGGTGGGGGCGGGGCCTCAGGGTGGGAGCGGTGAAGGTGAGGGGAAGGGACTCAGTTCTGGATGTTCTGAATGGGAGTGGACAGGAGGCATGGATGGATAGGAGGCAGGAGGGGAAGGGAAATGGGAACCGAGTCGAGAGTTTTGACTTGAGCAGGTAAGGGGGTTGTAGTGGCTCTTTACTGAGGCCAGCAATAGGGAACGTCAAGACTCTGGAACCTTAAGATGGTTTATAATTTGCTTTTCTTTATATGAGTCCTCTTTAACATTTTCCACGTTTGTTCTCTGTTTATATTGCTGAGTATTTCTAAATTTAACATTTACACCGAGTGGCACTGAACAAGGAACCCACACTCTCGGCCCGGTCAGCACACATGGACTCCCCACCCTCAGCACAGGAGCCACGGGCAGTCAGCACCAGGAATGGGGCAGACACTTCCCAGAGGGTTTTTCCCCCAGGAACTCACGATGTCTTGGCAGAGCTTGGGGTTTGCGGTCGACGTGCCTGCTCCTCGGGCTGCCCAGACCTGGTGCCTCGTCTTCAGGAGGAGGGCGGTTGCCACGGGGGCCTCTGCAGAGAGCTCACTCTGAGTGAACAGCGCGAACAGGATGGGGGGCAGCCGGGTGTGCCTGGAGCCGTGGCTGGTTCTGCATTTGTGTGGCACTTGTGATTTCAAATATGCTGTCCTCTTATCCCCATAAGTCAGAAAGGGGGAACAAAGCCTCATAAGTACTTCTGAACAGGAGGGGCGGAAGGTCTGTGGCATCTGTAACCCTGAAGTTGCTGGGTGACGTCAGGTGTGTTGGGGACTGCCCAGCTGTGCGGCCCGGTGACTCCAGGGTTTCCTGTGAGCATCTAGGTGATTGGAGTTCCACACAGGATGACCTCTGGTGACAGATTCCCCTTGGTCTCTGGCGTTTGCACTGTCTCCTTCCTTCCTTGACCTGAGGACAGAGGAACATTGGTGGGAATGCTAGCCTGCTGGCAATGGGGGCCCTCCTCCTGCCAGCCTCAGGGGAGACTCCATGGTGGTGGGGTGGCCTGTGGCTGCAGAGTGAGCTGTGGTTGGCGGCCGGCCATTCCCATCAGGCACGAAGAGCTCTCTCTCCAACACCAGCACCCAGTCTGCAGCGGGCATGGGGATTGCTGATTGTGCCCCGGCTCAGTGGTCGGTCGCTTCCTGAGTTCCCATGAGTGAAGCAGCGGCGGCTGCCCGGGCACCTGGAGAGCAGCCCCGGCTTGTTCTGCCTCAGTGCTCCGGAGAGAGCCTGGGTTTTTCTCCCTAGGCATAGAATTTGGAGGGCTCTGTGTCTGGAAGCCAGGTCTTCTTCCCATTTTGTTGGGAACTTTTGAACAGGTGGAGAAGTTGAGAGAAGAGCTGTAATCCACACACTCCCCTTGACTGAACGTGGTCACTGGTCTGCCCTGTCTCTGCACGTGTTGATTTTCTCTGAACCATTCACAAGTGTATTGCACACACTGTGGAACTTCGCCCCCGAATACATCAGGACACTTTGAGTGTAACAACCCAGTTTTGTTCACGCTAGCCAGGCTGTGGGGGGCTTGTGGGCATGTCCAAGGTGTTTGGGGAGCAGCACGTAGACAACAGGCCTGCACGTGAGTGGGGGCTCCACGCTCACTCCCTGCGTCACCACCACTGTTTTATTTCTTGCCTCAGTTTAGAATTTTTACGGGTGTATTATGGAGCAGCCCTCAGTTCATGAAAAGGTAAAAGACAAACCAGCCCGAGCATTCCCCCACATCGGCCTGTGTCCCCGCCCCGCTCCCCAGCTGTCCTGAGCCCCGTCTGCCCTCACACAGCTGGACAGCAGTGAACATGTTCTGCACGTTTTAAACTTTATATAATTACCATAACTTTATCATTCTCATCTGTAAACGGGCTGCTGTTAACTTCCTCATAAAGCTGTTCAGTGAGAATGGTGTATGTATAAGTACCTGGTCCCATGCTGGCAGGGAGTAGATCTTTCTTCCCTAATAAGTGTCGAGAGAACAATTATGGATGTTAAAATGGGCAAATAGATTGGCAGGGAAGTCGAGCTCCCTGGCTGCCCAGGTGCCATTTACTTACAGCTCAGCTCTGTCCCAGGGAAGCTCTGCTGGTTCTAGGACAGGAGGAGGTCTCAGAGGACCACAGGGCCTCCCCCCCCCCCCCTTCTTTCCGCTGCCTGGAGCAGCCACTCCCCCTCCTAGCCCAGGCCCCTTCCCTCAGCTTTTGCCTCCCCCATCCTGGGGACTGTTCTGAGCTGCACCACTTGGGAACTGCCTCCCGTGCCTTTGAGCAGCCAGTGTGTGGAGGAGCCCAGGACTCTCTCCCTGAAGATGAGGACAAGGCAAGGCAGAGCTCAGGGCTGGAAGGAGTCCAGGGTGGCTGACTGAGAAGCCTTCAGGCCCTGCAGGGAGCCTTCTTTTGGGCTTGCTCCACTTCAGAGTACCTTGTCCCACACCCCTTTTATTTTATCAAACTGTAAAACACATACAGTAAAATTCACTCATCAAACATTTTTTCAGCCCTGGCGGTGTGACTCAGTGGATTGAGCTCAGGCTGTGAACCAAAGGGTCACCAGTTCGATTCCCAGTCAGGGCACATGCCTGGGTTGCAGGCCAGGTCTCTAGTTAGGGGGCGCGCGAGAGGCAACCACACACTGATCTATCTTTCCCTTTCTTTCCTTTCCCCACTCTCTTTCCCTTCCGCTCTCTCTAAAAATAAATAAATAAAATCTTAAAAAATTTTTTTCAATTACAGTTGCCATGCAGTGTTCTTCAGGAATGATCACTCTAGGGCTAGTACCCACCTGACACCGTATGTAGTTATTAAAATATTATCACCTGTGTTCCTTATGTCGTACTTTACATCCCCGTGACTTTTTATAACTGGCAGTATGTACTTTTTAATCCCTTCGCTTTTTCCCCCACTCCCAAAACCCCCCTCCTATCTGGCAACCATCAAAATGTTCTCTGTTATCTATTAGTTTGTTTCTGTTGTTTTTTTAAATTTTGTTGTGGTTTTTTTTAGATTCCATATATAAGTGAAATCATATGGCTTTGTCTTTTTCTGTCTTTTCACTTAGCCTGGTAACCTCTAGGTCCACCCATGCTGTCACAGATGGTAAGATTTCATTTGTTTTCATGGCTGAGAAATACTCCATTGTATCATGTCCCACACCTTTATCCAACCTGTACCGATGGGCACTTCGCTGCTTTCCCATCTTGGCTTTTGTAGTAAGTGACGCTGCAGTGAACAGAGGGGTGCCTGTGTCTGCGAACTCCTGTTTTGGATTGCCTTCGATAAGTACCCAGAAGTGGAATACGGTGGTTCTGTTTATAAGGTCTTTTTGGTCTTTTTTAATACATATTTTATTTATTTATTTTTAGACAGGGAAGGAGAGGCAGAAACATCAGTGTGTGGTTGCTTCTCACATACCCCCTACTCAGGACCTGGTCTGCAACCCAGGCATGTGCCCTGGCTGGGAATCGAACTTGTGACCCTTTGGTTCACAGACTGGCGCTCAATCCACTGAGCCACACCAGCCAGGGCTGTTTATAAGTTTTTGAGGAACCTGCACACTGTTCCCCCACAGCGGCTGCACCAGTCTGTCGTCCCACCAACAGTGCCTTCGCTCCACACCCTCCCCAGGCCTTGTGTGTGGATGTATTGATGATGGCCGTCCTGACAGGTGTGAGATGACAGCTCATTATGGTTTTATTGGCATTCTCTTGATGATTAGTGACACTGAACATCTTTTCATGTGTCTGTTGACCACCTGTATGTCCCCTTTGGGAAAATGTCTGCTCAGGTCCTCTGCCCATTTTTTAATTGGATTGTTTGGGGTTTTTTGGTGTTAAAGCTGTATGAGTTCCTTACATATTTTGGATATTAACTCCTTATCGGTTGTGTCGTTAGCAAATATCTTCTCCCATTTAATAGGTTGTCTTTTTGTTCTATGTTGATGGTTTCCATTGCTGTGCAAAAACTCTTTAGTTTGGGGTTGTCCTGTTTATTCTTGTTTTCCTTGCTGGAGGAGATGTATCCAGAAAGACGTATTACTAAGAGTGATGTCAGACGGTTCACTGCCTGTGTTGTCTTGGAGTTTTATGGTTTCTTGTCTTACCTTTAAGTCTTTCATCCATTTTGAGTTTATTCTTGTATACGCCCTTTGTTTTCTTCATTATGCTGGAGACCACCCTTCCTGGGAGCCACTGAGGGGCTCTGCGTGAGCCTGGGGGCATCAGAGAAGTCCTGGGGGGCTGATAGGACTGCTAAGGAACATTTGCAAACACTGGTCTTCCTCAGGGGGCCCCGCTGGCCCGCAAGGAATGAGAATTATCCAGAGCACCTGCCACCCTTGTCCCCTGGCACTCCGCAGGGAGCTGCAGTGGGTTGGCCTGGAGGGGGAGGTTTGTCCACAGGTGTTGGCGGCCAGATGGCCTGGGGCCTGCAGAGCCTCTCAGTGGTGCTAGGTGGCACTCCCACCCACGGGAGTCCAAACAAGGCAGGAGGACTGGAAACTGAGGACCCAGTGTCAGCAGAAGGGGCTCATTCAGGGTGGGAAAGTAAACTTACTAAAGTGTTTTTATTTTTCCCGGAAATGATTTGTTGTCTGAAATCCGGAAGGCAGCCCACTGAAACAGAGGGTGAAGGTCAGGTTGGAAGGCTGAGAGGGCTGACCTTGGGCTGGTTTATGATTCTAAACACCCATCACCTGGAGAGGCTTTGAGTGCCATAAAGGAACCTTGGAGGGTGGCATGGAGCTGCCTGACTGGTCATTTTACAGGGAGAGTGTTGGTGCCAGAGGCCGCTCAGCAAATGAGAAGCTGAACTTCTGATCCACAGACTTGTTTTTCCCTCTGGTCTGGCGTGGGCTGGGCCTGGTCTGGAAGCTGTGGGGAAGATGGAATGGTCTTGCAGGATCTTTCTGCTTCTGGCCTTTTGTGCTGCTAGGGTTTTATGTCAGCATCTTCTTGTGCTTCAGCTTCTTTTTATCCCATCTCATGTGGTGTTTGCTTGGAGCTTTGGGGTGAGAAGGAGTCTGAAATCTCACTTGGGCCCCCAGGGCTAGAACCCCACATAGATCGCCCCAGCCCCTCTGCTCCTACTCCTGCACTCTAGGTGTAGAATGTCATGGAAGTCCTCGGGGCAGGACCGCCTGTGACCTTCCCTTCTCCCCACTGTGGCGCTCAGGTCTGTAGGTTGTCGTGGAGAAGTTGCTTGGGCTGGATCCAGAGGAAGACAGGTATGTGGCCTGTGTCTGCACGCCACCATGTCCTGTCCTAGGCTGCCCTGGCCCAGCCACCCATCTCTTCACAAGCCCTGTAGGCACTCTCTACCTTTCTGAACATGGCTTTAGCAACTACATTCTCGATGGAAGAAGCTGGGGTTCGGTTTTGTTCCGTAGCCTGAGCAAGAAGAATGAGCCTCTGAGGCAGGGTGACCACTGGGTGGCATGCTGCCCTGGGGCATGGCCTGCACAGCCAGTGACCAGGTTCCCTTCCTTTGGTCGAATAGTCTTCCCTGTCAGACCTTCCCCCTGGTAAAAAATGTTAAGCTGCTTCATTCCATCTTGTGTGGACTTGGTGGGACTGCGGGTGGGGTGCTGGCCCCACAGGTTAGAGCTCTTCTATCTAGTGGGGTAGAAAGGGCAGTGGGGATCACTTTGTGAGCTATAGGATTGTCTGACTAATATAAAATAGTGTTGAGTATCAGCTGTTAATTGAAAAGTAAAGTTTATAAAAAAGGGCAGGGCATAGAATGGCCTGACATGTCTTCATCCTGTGAGCTCGCCCCCCCCCCCCCCCCCCCCCCCCCCCCCCCCCCGTTTGCTGGTCTGCAGGGGGATTTGTGTGTCAGGGGTGTGTCTGCCTGGAGGAAAGGAAGTGGCGTTAGGGACATCCTATGTCTTCAGGATGAAGTATGGGAAGGAGCAAGGAGTAGATATCTTCTGTCTCACGTTCTCGCTTGGAGGGCTAGACAGATCTACTCAGTCCTGAGAAGCCGGCCAGCACCTGAGGGCCCAGCCTGTCCAGAGAGGCAGGTATGGGGGAAGTTGTGGAGGGGGGGGCATCAGGGAGGTAGCCACCCCAGGAGACTAGCTCCCGCTGGGGACAACCTAACTCCCAACCCTGGTAGTGTCACTGGGGAAGTCCCTTGACTGATCAGCAGGGAGCTGGTCCCCTCTCCCCCTTAAAGGGGCCCCTGGGCAGCCGGGCAGGGCTAGTCTGGGGGGTGGAGCAAAGCTCCAGTTGTCTGGTGTCCGCCCTCCTGCCCCCACCCCGACTGTCTGAGTGGCTGGAGCCCGAGTCCCCGCCCACCAACCCAAGGCTTTCCTGAAGGAGCAGCGCCTCCCCAGAATCGGGTGCAGCCGGAAGCCGAGGGAGGACAGGACCACCTGCATGTGAGTGAGCTGGGCTCTTCTCTGGGACACCCGGCTGGGAGGCCACTTCAGACCCTGGGTGAGCCGTTCAGCTCCCTGCGGTTCGGGGCACACTTTTATGGCTTGGAACCTGAGGCCCTGGGCCTGAGGAGCCCACCCCATAGTCTCAACCAAGTTGTGGGCTTCCCCAGCACGCATGGCAGTCATGGGGCCGGCTGGATGAGCTCACTTCCACCACATCCTGTAGCATCTCCTAGCCTCAGAGCCGAGGGCTCGAGATTTCCTCTCTGCTGCCGAAAGGGCCTGGGGCAGGCGTCGGGAGGGTGGGGGGGACGTTTGCTGCCCTGTTCTTCAGTGGGACCTGGAAGTGCCAGTACTTGTCACTTGGTCCCCTCCCCAAGAGGAAGGGCGGGGAGGGAGAGACTTGCTGCCCTTCTCTGAGCCCTGTCCCTACAGGTTCCAGGGATTGCCTGAGGGGAGGTTCCTTTCCTTGGGGAGAGTCCTGTCCACACCTCCACCATTCCTTCCCTGGGCCTTCCTCAGCCGGCTCAAGTCGCTCTTGGGCCTATCTCTGCTTCCTCTTCTCTTGCCCAGGGCTTCCCCAAGATGGCTCACCCATGTCCCTGGGGAGATCCGTTTCCCTGTTCCCTACTTGTGAAGTTTTGTCTGTTTTCTAGTCCTGGAACTCAGGGGAGGAAGGGCTGGTGGCCCCACCTGGACACAGCTGCCCGACGGCCATGTGTCAGGGGAGCAGGGGGAGAAAGCGACCCTGCTCTCCAGGGTGGGAACACACACTAGGTCAGGCCAAGAGACACATGTTTTGGGGGCACTGGGGTTTCTGCTAAGGCTTCTAGAGGGGTGACCCTGGCACCCAGTGAGGTTTCCACTCGGGGAGCAGGCGCAAACTCCCGGCGGCCTTGGGCTGGACATGAGCAGGGCTACTGGCCCTGGTGCGCCCGGGGAGCCTTGGGGCGGGGGTGGCGGGGGGGCGGGGATCGAGGGGGGACAACCCTGACCCTCGACTGCCTTCCTGGCCTTGCTGAGACTCAGACCTGGATCTGCCAGGGTCCTGGGGGGCCAGGCAGGAGCACACCCCCATCCCCCACCTGCAGTAGCTGGTAGCTGGCCTGGGTCAGTCCGTCCTACTTCAGTTGGAATGTTCCATCCCACCGGGGGGGGGGGGGGGGGGATTGTTTCCTTCATCCTGGTTAGTGAGGGGTGGATGGGGACATTGCAGCACTGCTCGGTGTGAACCCCTAGAACAGCTCGTCCTGACAAAGGTGACACCCCGCCTCCCACCCGTGGTCCTGTTGGGCCCTCGCTTCCCGTTCACAGGGGCAGCCTCTGCCCTGTTCCTTCCATCCCCTCAGTGGAGAAACCTCTGCCCCCCACCCCCAGTGTGAGTCTGGAGGGGAGGGGAGCCCTCGGGAGCCAGGTCTGGGGGATGGGGCCACCCTGAGCTCTTAGGTGGAAGGGGGTCCGGGGTTTCCACGCAGAGCTGTGCTGGGCACGGTGACCGCTCTGACCTGAGCCTCCAGGGGTGAGTGGGAAGAGTGGCCGTTCAGAGAGCTCCTGTGACATGCGAGGCCTTTCCCCGCTCAGAGCAGGCTGTGGGAAGGCAGCCAGAATTTGTTGTGACCACATTGTCCCCGTTCCCCACCAAAGCCATTCTGAGTTCTTACGTTCCGTGTGGCTGGCCCTTAGGCCTTGTAATGACTTTAAAGTTTTTCTGGTCACAGCCCAAAACTCACCTCCACAGAGTGTCTTTGAGACTCTCAGGATAGAGGGAAGGTGTCCGATCTTCCCCACTTCAGAGCACCCTCCTTAAAAGTTCCTTCTCCAGGCCTGACCTCCCCAACCCCCCTGCACCCCCGACCAGTAACTCTCAGGGAGCACTGTTGGCCGTAGGCGTGGCTCTGCTCTCAGGAAGTGAGAAGGAGTGGCCTTTGGGACCCCCTTGCCTCCATCCTGCAGCTCTGAGCTGGACAGGGCACCCCTGGGCTTGTTCCCTGGGGAACAGAGGAGTGTGTGTCTGCTTCCTGGGGACCTTTTGGGGCCCACAGATGGTGATTTAGAAGAACCCTGCACACTGGTCTGTGAGGTCTGTTTGGAAGAACAGGCACAGATGGGACTGAGGAGGTAAGGACCTCCTGCCTGGCCCCTCAGGGCAGTGCCTAGTCCCTCTAGGACAGCAGCTCCTTGGGCTGGTTCCCCTTGAGCTCCCTGCACTGGGGGCGGAGTCGGGGGGGGCGCGGCAAGGATCTGCCCTGCCCTGGTGGGCTGCCTGGCTAAGCCCCTGGACTGGAGGCCCTAGGGAACAATGAAATGCAGGAACATGCATCCGCTTCGAGGACCTGAGGTTTCCAGACAAGCTGGGCTTGTTTGTGGGCTCTCGAACGTTCCTCTCTGGCAGTATGCTGCAGTGGTCACTGTCCCGTGTGGTAGGACAGCAAGGAAACCAGCTGGAGGAGCCTGGGACTTGCACCCCCTCCCACAAGGCCTCACTGGTCCCCACCTTGAATCCTGAGTGTGCATTCAGTTTGAGCTTTCTGGTTTCTAGAGGCAGAGAGAGAGCCCCGTCCACCAGACTCAACCCCAACTGCCTGTCTCCCCTCTGGGCCTGTTTTCCTGGGGAACAGTGTGAGGCCAAGGCCTGATGGCCTGGAGAGGGGTGGGGTGTGCTCAGCATGTGGGCGGTGTGATTGGTCACCAGAACCTGTAGCAGGGATTCTGGTCCCTCAGGGCCAGAGGACACGTATGCCTTCATCTGCTTCTGTGTGAGGCCTGGCCCACCCACAGTGATCTCTCCCTGCCCCTCATCAAGGCCAGTGGCCTGAGGAGATGAGTGCTGCTGGAGGCACCTAGACCAGCTCTGATCTGGGATGAGCCAGGCCTTGCCATCTCCTCTGTCAGGGCAGAGATCCGTACTCTTGTCCAGACCTTAGGCAGCCTTGTCCTGACTCCCATGGGCCCCTGCACACCTGGAGTCTCATTGACATCGCTGGCGGGTGCCGAGCTGGCCCTCCCACCACTGTGGCTGATGTGGGTTTGCTGGGGGTCAGACGGTCCCCCTTGTGTGATGAGGCCATGTCTGAGTTGGGGCTTCTTGCTCAGCCACAGCCCGTGGGCCATGCGGTGTCCTGGGTCGGGTCAGTTCTCTGCCATCAGAGTTTCTCTGACGCTGCGTTTCTTCATGTAAAGATGGCCAGGCCCTTGCCCCGTGCCAGCCTGCAGCTGGGATTGGAGGCCAGGCTGCTGGACGTCCTCCCTGGGGCCTTGACTTCCCAGCACTGAGATAGCAACAGCCTGGAATGTGTGCTCTCCTCCCGCCCTCTATCTGTGAGGTGACTGTGCAGGCTTTGTGGAGGCAGCGTGTCCTCCCCACAGCTTCGCGGGCCCCTGGCCAGAGTGCTATCCCTGTTCCCAAGTGAGGATGGGGAGGGCAAGTGGGGGCAGGTATGCGCCTCGGTCCTGGCCTGTTCCCAGCTCCTTGTTGGTTTTCCCTAATGTCACCGGGTGCTCATCTTCTGAGGAGCCCTTGAGGGGTCAGTGCTCAGAGTCGGGGGGCTCTGAGGCAGGGGCCATGGGCAGTGAGGAAGAGCCAGAGCTGTTCAGGTGCCCGGGGTCTCAACAGCCCCACCTCTCCCACCTTCTCTCCCTCATTCCTCAGATGCTACTTTGTCGCCTGAATGGAAAATGGGTCAGGTCCTGGCAAGGGAGGGGCCCAAGTCGCAGACAGGGCGACGCTGGGCGCCTGCCTGGAGTGCAGGGCTCAGATTCCCACCTGTGCTTCTTGAGCCCAGAGGGCCCTGGTCCCCTCCCTGCCATCGGCTCGCCATCAGCTCCCTGGAGCAGGCAGGTGGCCAAGCCTGGGGACAGAATGGGCCGAACTCAGGGCTAGTGCTGCAGGCCCCAAGCAGGTGTGTGACCAGTGCCTGTCTTTGCAATAGCCCCAGCTCTACCCGTGGTCTCTGAGCGGAGGACGCCCCACCAGCCACGCAGAAGCAGTGACAGCGCAGGAGCTCCCGGGGGGAAGGGAGGAAGGAGGAACAAAGGCGGTTGTGCTGGCCCCGCCCTCCCTGCCCGCCCACCATGTGTCAGTCAGAGGCGAGGCGAGGACCAGAGCTCAGCGCGGCGAAATGGTGAGATGCTGCTGGCGGCCTCCTAACCCCGCTGTGCCCCGCCACGACCTCCGCAAGGTCAGAGTTCATGTCCAGCGGTCCCACAGTGGAGGTGGCGGCAGGGGCCCGGGGGATCAGCCCCCAAGGTTGGAGGGGCCCGGCCCTGGGGGCCTGAGTCGGAGAGCCCGCTTCAGGTACCCGGGGAGGCGGAGCGGGCTGGTGGCCCAGTGTCTGTGCTGCACCTAAACTGCTGTGTGTGTCCCCCCACCCCACCCTGCTGGGGGGGGGGGCAGCTCTTCCGGGATTGGTCCCTGTGCTTCTGCAGTGAGCAGGGCGGGTGGGGGCAGTGAGAGGGGGCGCGGTGATTTGTCTGGCTTGCTTGGCCCCCAACACCCACCAGACCTTTTAAAAAGAGCAGGGTGGGGTGGGGTGGGAGTGCGAATGGATGCAGGGAGTCTGGGGAGCAGTGGAGATGCGGCACCTTCATTGCCGGTCACCAGACTGGGCCTGGCCATCGGCTCAGCTCTCCATTTTTTTCTGCTTTCAGCATCAGCTGAGATGCCTCTTTGTTCCTTGGTTTGCTCAGCAAGTGGGGGCAGAGGACACAGCTTCTCGGAGTGTGCACGGGCCGGGATGGGAGCCTTAGATTATCCAGTTGAATGCAGTCTTTTTGCAGATGAGGAAACTGAGGCCTGGGGACATTCCCAGAGTGGTGGCATTGTAGTGTCTTGATGACTACACCAGGGCCTCAGGATCCTTTTCTGGGGCTTTAAGCATGTGACGAGGGGTCTTGGGCCTCACTGACACGCCTCTGGAGGTTCTGGTGGAAAGGCTTATTAGGCTGTGCTGAGTGCACTGGGCTTCGGCTGGTGGGACTTGCGAAAAGGCCCCCACCTTTGCCAAAAGGAGGGGCCTGGATTAAGTATGTGGCCCCAGCAGACCTGAGAGGTGGCCTGAGGTGGAGCCAGGTCCCCCCACCAGTTTCCAGATCTGAGGACCTGCCCTGGTGTAGAACAGCCGTGCAGGTGGACGGAGCAGTAGTGGTTAGGGGTGTGAGTTTCCCTTTGAGGTCTTGTCAGGCCCAATCCCTTAATTTGTCAGATGAGAAAATAAGAGGCCTGGGGCCGTCCCGCAGCGCAGCCACATGCAGCTCCGTTGAAGGGCTCTGGGAGATCAGGCTGGCTCTTGGGGCCGCAGGAGGGTGGGGGCTATGAGGCTAGCTCTGCACCCCGTCTTCCCTCGCTGGGCCCAGGTGGTGCGTAGCCCTGAAGGGCCTCGCCAGGGCCCCTCTGGTCATGAGAAGCCGCTCCCTCTGAGAGGGTAGGAGCTGGACCCCACGCTGTGTCTCGCTGCAGGCAGGTGTGAAGGACTGGGAAGTGGGCTTGCTGACCAGAGGCAACCAGGCCCGACTTAGAATGGGGTTGGGGTGAGGGGCACGGCCAGGGCGAGCTTGCCGAGGGTGGAGTGGGAGTTGCCAGGCCCTGGCTGCTGACCCCAGTCATCCATGGACGTGTGCCCTGCAGGTTGCACTTCCCCCAGCTGGCCTTGAGACGGAGGCTGGGACAGTTAAGCTGCATGTCCAGACCTGCCCTGAAACTGCGCTCCTGGCCCCTGACGGTCCTCTACTACCTCCTGCCCTTTGGTGCCCTCAGACCGCTCAGCCGGGTGGGATGGAGGCCCGTGAGCAGGGTAAGTGTGTGCAGGCTGCTGGCCTGGCCCACCGCCGGGCAGCCGGAGGTGGGGACCCAGGAGACCGTTGGATTAGAGGTGATAGTTGTGGGAGCTGAGCCCTCCAGGAGGGCAGTGGTGAAAGGCGTGCTGGCTGAGGACCTGGCTGGTCAGTGACTTTGTGGGCCCTACAGCCAGGTGACTGAGGGCTGGCTCACTGTCCACTGCCTGCTCTCTGCCCGCCTGTGTGCCATTTGGGGGCTCTGCTTCCGGAAGGAACCCCTACTGGGCATTCAGAAAATGGTGTCTGTCGCCTTGCCTGTGTTCAAGAAGTGAGCTTAGAGGTGATTTTGAGGAGAATCCAGATTAGTTCCTGGGTGCCAGAGGGTGGTCTAGGAAGGCTGGAGCCTATTTAGGCTCCTTAGGGTGGGGGTGTCTTTGAGGACCTGGGAGCCCCGGGCAGTTCCCTGGAGGGCAGACTGACCCCCACGGAAGAGATCCTGCTCCTGGGCTCTTGGACAGGCCAAGTGGGGTGTTGTGAAGGCTTGAACACTAAGGGGCTTGGGCAGGAGACCTCAGGTCCCACGGCAGCTGTGGCCAGGGGACAGGTGTCAGCAGGGAGGAGTTCTGGGAGCCACTATCTCAGTACCTCCTAGAGGTGTTTAAAGTTGGAATGAAATTGCTTCTACACCTTGGGGACTTGGTGTCTTGGTTGTGTTCAGACAAGCAGCAGCGACCAGTTTGAGGCAGGTTCCATCATGTCAGGGCACAGAAGGGTCACCTGGCCCTGAGAGTTGGGCTGTGAGGGCTGGTTCCCTTGTTCCTCCTGGGAGGAGCCTCAGGTGCAGTTTTGAGGGTTGGTGCATCACAGGGGAGTGCCTCAGTGTCAGGCGGGGCTTTGCAGGGTGTCTGGGCCCTGGTCCCCTGCGCATCTGTGCATCTGTGTGAGGTCGGAGTCGCTGACCTTGGGGCAGTATTCTGCTTCCTGTTGGGACAGGGATGTGCACTTTGGGCTTTCTGCCCGGGGCCTCCTGCTCCTTTCTGTGGTCCGGGAATGGGCACTGCTTCCTGCCACAGCCTGTGGTGACGGTATCAGATTCATCTGTGCTCCGTCCCCACTTCAGGAAACAAGACTATTGGCCAGGCTCTCCCCAGGCACCAGGATGGGCGCACTTCGGTGTGCATGAAGTGACCAAAACACCTGGCTGGCAAGTCACTGTGTCACGGTTTCAGCCAGTTCTGTTTGTGAGACCAGTCAGCAGGTTCAGTCTGGTTCCTAGTGAGAAACAGCCACATCAGAAAGCCAACATGGGGCACCCAAGGCCTCTGGAGGTGGCCCCCTCAGGGGCGGGGAGTTGACTGGGGCTCAGTGGGCTCAAAGTGTGGCTGACTCATCCGCCTGCAGGTGGCCTTGTACAAGTCGGTGCCAACACGCTTGCTGTCCAGGGCCTGGGGCCGTCTTAACCAGGTGGAGCTGCCGCACTGGCTGCGCAGGCCCGTCTACAGCCTGTACATCTGGACCTTCGGGGTGAACATGGAGGAGGCCGCCGTGGAGGACCTGCGGCACTACCGCAACCTCAGCGAGTTCTTCCGGCGCAAGCTGAAGCCGCAGGCCCGGCCCGTGTGTGGCCTGCACAGCGTGGTGAGGCTGGACCCTGACTTCCACTGCTCCCTCCAGAGATGTGATCCGTGCCTGTGCCTTCGGGGACCAGGCCCTACAGACTCCATGGGGAGACCTGTGGGCATCCCTCCCAGGCCGGGCCCCCAGGGGGGAGGTCCTGCCCTACATCCCCTCTCCTCCGCTGTGTCCTTACCCCTCCCATCCCCAGTAAGACTCTCCTGACCCTTCCAGATCAGCCCGTCGGATGGGAAGATCCTCAGCTTTGGGCAGGTGAAGAACTCTGAGGTGGAGCAGGTGAAGGGTGTCACCTACTCGCTGGAGTCCTTCCTGGGCCCTCGTGCCTCTCCAGAGGACCTGCCCTTCCCACCAGGTGGGTCCTTACCTGGTCATAGCCTGTTGGCCCTGCTGCAGTGTGGCTGGGCTGGAGTTCAGCGGGGGAAGGCTGGAGCAGGTTGGGGATGGAGGGAAGGCTGTAGGAACTGAGAGCTGGCCCCTGGGCCGGGAACCATTCTGCCCAGAGCTTCGGGGCCTCCCTGGAGCCTGTGTCCAGGCTGCGTGCCGGCCCTACTGGGGGGCATCGGGTACTTGTCTCATGGCCTGGCCCTGGTGTCTGCTCCACCCACCCCCCACAGCTGCCTCCTGCAACTCCTTCAGGAACCAGCTGGTCACCCGAGAAGGGAATGAGCTCTACCACTGCGTCATCTACCTGGCCCCCGGGGACTACCACTGCTTTCACTCCCCCACCGACTGGACTGTGTCCCACCGGCGCCACTTCCCAGGTAGGCCCGGGCTGGCACGTGGCTGAGAGTTGCCTGTGAGGTCCAGACAGATACCCTCAGCTTCTAGGTTTCAGGGGACCCAGGTTGCAGATTTTGGGTGCTGAGGCTAGACTTGACTGCTTTAGTCTGGCTGGGCGTGGGCAGAGGGGGGGTTGGCTGGAGAACAGCCCCCTGTGTTTTGGAGTAGCTGGGCTCTGCCAGGCTGGTCTTCCTGCTGGATGGGGAGTAGCAGTGTCCCTGCTCCCACAGGCTCCCTCATGTCTGTGAACCCTGGCATGGCCCGCTGGATCAAAGAGCTCTTCTGCCACAACGAGCGGGTAGTCCTGACTGGGGACTGGAAACACGGCTTCTTTTCGCTGACAGCTGTGGGTGCCACCAACGTGGGCTCCATCCGCATCTACTTCGACCGGGTAAGCAGAGCCCAGGCCCTGCTGAAGTCCAAGGGCTAGGCCACTTGGGATTCCTCTGCCCTGTCTACCCCCAACTTGCCCCTGTCTGGAGGTAGCTGGGGAGGGAGGGAATTAACTTCTCCACCTGGCACTTAACTTCTGCTGGGAACCAAAGGGGAATATTGATTTGGGTGGAACATGCTGATTGGAAGCCCAGTGTGTCAAGACAGCCAGTGCCCACCCTGGCCAAGGCATTGCCTCTCTGGGTGTTGGTTTGTGACTGCCCCTTGCCCCCAGATGCTGTCTTCCAGCACCATTTGTGGAGAAACAAGTTGGGTCTGATTCTCCCTGTCCCTCGGTGGCCCAGCTCATAGCGGGGGTAGGGCACTGTGTCTGGTTAGACAACCGGTCTCTGGGCTGAGGACAGGCTGCAGAGGTGTGGTCCAGGTTGCAGGTGTCTACATGCTCTGCCCCTGGCCTCCCCTAGGACCTGCACACAAACAGCCCGCGGTACAGCAAGGGCTCCTACAATGACTTCAGCTTCGTGACACATGCCAACAAGGAGGGCATCCCCATGCGCAAGGGTGAGCACCTGGGTGAGTTCAACCTGGGCTCCACCATTGTGCTCATCTTTGAGGCCCCCAAGGACTTCAACTTCAAGCTGAAAGCAGGACAGAAAATCCGATTTGGGGAGGCCCTGGGCTCCCTCTAGAGCCTCTTTCCTGGCTACAGCTGCTGAGGGATCTTCCCTGAACAGAGAAGTGGGAGTCGTCTTGAGGGGAACCTCCTCAGTTGTCTGTGGAGGGGACTCTCAGCACCATGGAATCTGACCAGGCAGGACCTGGGTGACTTCTGTTCCTGCTGTCCCGACGGTGCAGATGAGGTCAGCGCTCCCCTCATGCCCCAGACCTATGTCATCCCCTCTTCCCACCCTAAAGAGGTGAATGCCCGGATGATCACAGATTCCCTTTTGGGGAGAGAGGGTTTAACCCGTATTGTGTAGACCAGAAACCTTTTGTCTCCTGGCTGAGCAGTCAGTTGGTCCTGGTTCCCGTGTAAGATGGTAAGTGGTAATGTACCTTTTTGCTGCTGCTCCTGTCACTGCTTTTGGCCTTGCCTGCACAGGTGAGGTGCCTCCTGGCACCGACTGTGGGCCCACCTGCCCCCAGAGCAGGACCACAGGGCCTTTAATGCAATTGCTTTCTGTTTCTCAACTCACCCCGTTCGTTGGGAAAAGCTTTCTTCTTCACACTTGAGGCTGAATGCATCACCCGATTCTGCCAGTGTCTTCTGAGGATGGTAATTAACGGCCAGTGCTTTGCAGACCCCAATGAGTGACCTTCTGGAGCGCTAAGACCAATTACTGAGCCCACCTGACTGGTGTCCCCACATGGATGGGACAGGCAGGTAGTGGTCGAACGCTAGGGCTAGGGGAGAGCTTGTGGCCCTTCCCCAGATCCAGACCTACATTAAATATGGGAAAGTTGCTGCTATTGATTCAGGGGCTTATGTTGGAGGCAAACGAGCCTTGGTGTATCGGGGTGGGGAGGCAGGGTCAGTGCCTAGAAAACCTGTCCCCAGGTAACAGGTATGCAGTCCTTGGGGAGCCACTGATGGTGGGGACAGGGCCAGGTTCATGTCTCCTGGGGACTCTGAATTTCTCCTGCAGGAGAAACCATTTGAACTTTTTCAACTGTATCAGTAGCTCAGTATTTTTGTATGAGAAGTGGGAGACTTCTGAACAGTAATTCATTTAATTGCAACATTTTGAAATAAAAAATAAAACTCAGTTAAGCTTTGCATCCTGTTCCTGGAGGTGGGCCGAGGCCTCCCGGGGGCTGCGGCTCTAGCACAGAGCCCGCCGCAGGGCCTGCACTCGTGCGATGCAGACGGTAACGGGCTGTCGCTGAGCCTGGAGCTCTGCAGCCAGCCGTTGGATCTGCAGTTCCACCTGGGGGCCGGGTAAGGACAGGCTAAGCTGAGAGGAGGCACATCCAGAGCCCATCCCAGGACCGTGTGGGGCCTCACCTCCTCCAGTTCTTCCTGCACCTGCTGCTCTGCTTCCTGGTCATCAGGCCTAGGTTCCTCCCGGCTCAGCTCCAGCCACCGGCGCAGGCTGCTTGCTTGCCGCTGGTAGGACCTGAAGGTGGTGAGACACCTGCTGTGTCTGGCTGGGACCTTGGCAGAGGCCCAGGCTTGGAGTGAAGCACATGGGCTACTTACTTACTAAGGCAGGTGGAGGAGGGGAGGGTTGTTCCCGTTCCTCTCCCAGCCTCCACGCTGTCCAGCAGATGGCACCTTGGATGGGCCTGGGGGAAACCCCTCCCTGTACCTCCAAGGCTGCTGCTTATGGTGAGGATCCCTAGCTTCAGTGTAGAGGCTGTGGGCTCTGGACCCAGACCACAGGCAAGACAGGACAGCCCGCTGGGGGGGGCCCACGGCCTGTACCTTTTCATCACGTGACCCATTCAGGGTTAAAATTTTGCTCAGCTTTGTTGTTCCCCCATCCCACAGGTAAGGCTAAGCTGGCTGCCTAAGGACTGGAGGGGTAAAGGTGCCACCTCTGTGCAGGGGGCTGGCAGTGCACATAGTGCTGGTGAAATCAGCCCCAGGACCCTGGCAGCCAATTCCTAGCTTTTCCCTGTGGGCAGGGTGTTTCTGGGTCTTACCTGAGGTTTTGCTTCATGCTCTGGTAGTCCTGCAATTGCCGCTGGATGTCCTCAAGTTCGGCCTCCAGGCTGGTGTGGCCCATGGCAGCAGGAGAACAAGCTTGATCCTGACCACTCTTCTGGCCAAGCCCAGGTGGAATGGAGGGAGTCCAGGTGCTGGGAGTGGTCCAAGTGCTTGCTGTGCTGACAGACCTCCGGTACACACCTGCAGTTTCAGAGCCAGGCCCAGGCCAGGTGCCTGTGAGGTCCCCAGGAAGGAGCAGACGGGGGTCGGAGACACTGGCTGGGCCTACAGAGGCCTTGGGTACAAGGCCAGGGGAGGTTAGCCATGCTGATGCCTGTAAAGGAAGGATGGACACTAAGCAGGGAAGCTGGAGAAAGGCCTGAGACAGGGTACTTAGGCTACCTGCTGCAGGGGGAGGGTAGGCAAGGCCCCAGGAACTGGGCCTTCCACAGCAGCTCACTCGGGGTCCTGGCCCTGTCCTTCAGGACCAGACACCAGGCAATGCACCTTTGCAGTCTGGTCCCACCCCTTCCCAGGGCCTGGCTTAGCACTGTTCCAAACAGCTGTTTCAAGTCTTCCTGACCTTTCACCCCTGCCCCACTGAGCTGTGACCTTTCAGTGAGAAAGTGTTCAGAGACGATTATTCTTGTCCAACCACCTACCTCCATTCCTCCTGTTCCCTCCTGGTGAGAACAGTGTCCTCTCTCCTGTCCCCTACCCCTTACCACTCCCACAGCTCTCTTCAGGCACCCACTCCTGGCCCAACCCCACTGCTGTCCCCTCAGTTACAGGGCCCTCGGGACCTCTCACTCGCCCCTGCCTGGACTCCTTGATTTTGATTCTCACTTTGATCTCCAGACCTGGCTCACAGTCCTGTTGCTTTATCTCAGATCTGAGAGGTTCAAAACACTTAATGTTCACCCACGTGGGCCCCCAGTGTTCCTTCTTTCAGTAAGAGAACTCATTATTCCTTGAGTTATCCAAGCCAGGGCCCTTCCTTCACTCGTACCAGACCCATCAGAACAAGGCCTGCCTAGTCTGCCTCCCACCAGTCTCGGCCCCGTCTGCCGGGAGCCCACCACCCTCAACTTCCCACTCTCCTTAAAACCCACCTTTCACCGGGGCCTGCACAAGCCTCTGTGGTCTGCAGTTTCTATACATGTCCTCTCTGCCGCTAGGATACATACAACCTCCTGAGCAGGGGCCTCAGCGGGCTGTTCCCTGCTGTGTTCCTAGAACAGTGGCACCCTTACTTGGTGAATGAGTGGCCCCACTGCCTCTTCCTGAGATATTTCCAGAAGCAGTGAGTACAGCACCAAGGGCCCGAGAAAGCACTGAAGACCAAAGGATGGGACCCCGGGTGGCCAGGAAGGACTTACCCCAGCGGGTGCATCTGCGCCACGTGGCATGAAGGAAGATGGGGGCAGCAGCTCCAGGCCTGTATTTGCCATGGGGGGCAGCTTCAGGCCAGGGCCACCTGGCAGGGTCCCAGGCTGGGGCAGGGAGCTGCTTGGGATCAGTACTGTCTGGGCCTTTTCCAGCAAGGGCCTCATCAGGGAAGGGGCAGCTGGCTGGGCCATGCCTAGGCCTTGTTCCCTTGGCGCCTCAGGCCTGAGCAGAGGGAAGGCAGGAGCTGGTCAGGCCTAGGTACCCTCCTAAGGAGCTGGAAGGAAAGGGGGCATCCACCCTCAGACCCCAAATCGAGGTACCATAGGCTTTTGGGGGCCCAGTTCCATATGACCTACCACTGCCCCCCAAGGGTGCTGTACGCCAGGGGCCTCTGGCCCTCCAAGGGATCCAGCAAGAAGTCTGGGCGTCGTGGCTGCTTCCTTGCCGAGCGGACGATATTGCTGGAAAGAAACATAGGCCTGTTCCTTCCAGGCTGCCCAGGGGCTGCAGGGGGCCTGAGACCTCTGTGGGATAGGGAGTTACCTGGTCCAGCCCCTGCAGTCCTATAGGGAGACTGAAGGCCAGAGAAGGAAAGGCTCTTGCCTAAGGTCAGCGGGTGAGCCGGGGTGGGCCTGAGCCATAGAGAACTAGCAGTTCCAATGGAGCAAATCTGGTGCCTCACTCACATCATCTCATTTGAGCTTTACAGCGACTCTGGTGATGCAGTTGCTTGTCCCATGTCACAGGGGCAGGCTTGTCAGGGTCAGAGTATGAGGCAGTGCAAGACTAAGGTCCAGGCCAGTGACCCTCCCCACTGGTGACCTCTCCCCCAAGCTCAGACAGCACTAGCCACTCTGGAAGCCAACAGCTACATCAGCAGTCTGCCAGAATGGTACAGGGACCAGGGCATAAAAAGTGGGGTATCCAAGAGGGAACCCCATTTCCTGGATGTTAGGGGAGAAGAGGAACACTAGCAGGTCTGGGGGCAGGAGTGCGGGACTGCCCTAATGCTCCTCCTCCTGTGTCCTCTCCCTGAGTTCGGCAGGGACAGTCTGTAGGGACAGGTCCTGCTAGAGAGAGGAGTCCCAGTAGCTCAGCTGTGGCCCTAAGGGACGGCTACTCACAGCTCCAGGAGTTGGGGCTCCCCGTCATCTAGGGCCAGGCTGCCCAGAGCTCTCTGCAGCTCGTGCGGAGCTTGTGGCCTCTTGGTCTCCAGGGCGGCATCCCCAGCACCAGCAGCGACGTGGTTGGGAAGGGGACACTTGAATGTCACCCTCCTGCTGGACACGGTGGATGTGGGGGGCTGAGGCACCCTGCCTGGACCCAGCACCTTCTGTTTCCATAGCATGGCACAGCGATGGACTGTCTGGTGGAGGCTGTGGGCCGCCTGCAATGGCCTCTGTCAGACCCTGCCATGGCCTGCCCCCCCCCCCCCAATAGAAGAGCAGGGGACCCTGGGCCTACCTGCACCTGCTGCTGGGCATGCAGCTGCTGCCGGAGCGTCTTCATGCCGGCTGCGAACCGCAGGAGGCAAGTGACGCCCTCCTGAAGGAGCTGCTGGTGGTAGGCCTGCGCTGCCCACTCCAGCCTCACCTTCTTCCTGCTCCTTTCCAGCACGAAATGCCGCCATGCAGCCCATACCTCCGAGGGGAGGAGAAGGTGAGGCCTAGCCCTCCCTGCTTAGGCTCCCCCAGGGGCTTTACCCACAGCCCACCCCGCCCTCCACTGAGGCACAGTCCTCTCCTGGGAGCAGGGGCAGGAGGAGGAGGAGCCCCCAGTACCTTTGCCTGCAGTGAGAAGGCCCAGAACCATAGGGCTCGTGCTGTGCTCTGCTGCTCCTGCCTCCTGCTCACCAGCTATAGGCCAGAAAGGAGAGATTACGGAAAAGTCACCTTCAGGGAAGCCACCCTGACCACAAGGCCTTGTCACTCTCAGACCCCTCTCTGCCAGGCCCTGAGGGGCTGGATCGGGGACTGATCCTCTGGCAGGAACAGAGGCAAAGAACTCTGGGGGAGGGAACCCGTGAGGGTAGCATGCTGGGCTGGCTGGAGAAAGGCTGGGGACATGGCCTCATTGCAAGCCAGGGAGCGAGAGGGACCTGTGCATGTATGCACAGGTTTGCTGAGCAGGATGCAGTCCCACTGGCGTTTTATCAAAGCCTTGCATAGACTTAAAAGCATCTCCTATTAATTTTTGCATTTACCCTGATGTATTTTTAAGATTTTGTTCATTTATTTTAGAGAGGGGAAGGGAGGGAGAAAGGGAAACACTGATGTGTGAGAGAAACATCCATCAGTTGCCTCCTGCGTGCATCCCACCTGGGGACCAGGCCTGCAACCCAGCCATGTGCCCTGACGGAATTAAACTGGTGACCCTTCCCTTTGCACGATGACACTGAACCAACTGAGCCACACCAGCCAGGGCCTGATATATTTTTGAATGTGACACATGGGAATCTGAAGTGACTTGGCCTCATATAGTCACAGGTGGAAGGAAGCTGGCAATGCCCAGAAATGCAGGGGGTGGGGGGGGTGCAGGACAAGCCCTGGGGAAAGGGGCTTCTCAACAGCTCCCACCTGCTGTCTCCACTGGCCGAAGCAGGACCGGCTGAGTATCTGGGCCAGAAATTGGGTGCCCCGCCTCTGCAGGAGCTGTGGGGAGAGTGGGTGCAGAGGGAGCAGCCTGAGTGTTAGTAGGTACCTCACACCCAGACCGCAGGCTCCCCACCCAAGTGAATGGTCTTCCCATCACCCAGTGTCCTGTGTGAAGCCAGGAGCCTCCTGCACCAGGCAGGAGCTTCTAGATGATTCTATACGTCCTCCTGCAGTCACAAGCCATGATGCCATGATCTCTGTTAAATCATCATCCACCAGCGGGAGACCCAGTTGTAGGCTGGTGTCCCCCCAGCCATCCCAGAAAGGCTCAGGCAGCCTTGTGCCCACAGGGCCCCAGACCACCCAGCATCCACACTACCTGCTGTGAGTTCTGCAGGAAGGACCTTCCCCCCTGGGAGGTGGTCTCCTGGCCTGGACAGCTGCACCACACAGGGGAGCTGGGGGAGCTGCTGCCTGCCGCACCTTCTTCCTGACACAGCCCAGATGGTGCAACTTCCACCGGGCCAGGCCCTGCAGCAGCAGCTGCCGACGGTAATGCTGCGTGGCTCTCTCCAGCTGGGCTCGCTGCTGGGCTGCCCTCTGGCCACGATCCCGCCAGCACCGAAACCAGGTCCTGAGACGGCCTAAGGCGCAGACCCCAGTCAGTTCATTCTTACATAGGATCTAGACAAACTATGTCAGGGGCAAGGTTTAGAGAGCAGAGAGTGGAGAAGGCTGTGTGGGGAAGTCAGGGTGTCTGCCCACCCCCAGTGAGACCACCACCTGTGGGTTTTCCTGTGGACAGCTCTGGCCATCTTTAGCAACCGTGAGCTCCCTGGGCATTAGAAGCAGGTCTGTGCTGTTACAGCCTGCTCAAGAGCCCACCAGAGCCACAAGGACCACAGTGGGCCAGGGCCCCCTCAGAGTGCCTGATGCTGCTGGGTGACCCAGAGGTCTGAGAGGGTGAACGGTGGTGGCCCTGTCTTGCTGGGGAGGAAACCAAGGCTCAGAAGTCCAGCAGCCCCAGCCAGGCAGGGCCCACATCCTGCATTTGGTTTCTGTGTCATCAGGTTCCCTCTGGAAGAAACAAACACCCTCTTCCTTTTTGTTTTGTTTTGTTTTTTACTGTGGATTTCTTCCTTTTCTTAGGCTCTGAGAGAAGGGCGCTGATGCCCAGATGGGGTGCCTTCCAGCGCCTGCTGGCGGGGTCAGGGGGCCGCGTTCACACTGAACGCTGACACCTGTCGGGCCCTGCTGTAAGCACACGTACATTAGTGTCACTGGGTCCTCATAACAACCCAAAGAGACAGGCAGCATATCCCCACTTTACAGATGGAGAAACTGAGGCTCAGAGACGAGGACTCGCCCCAGGTGGTATAGCCAGCCCTTGACTCCTGCCTGCACTGTGTAAACCCTGTTTTAACACTGACACCTTGCTCCCAGTTCGTCCCCCAGCCCCACACTTGGACTGCCAAGGTGTGCCCATAACAGGCCTTAATTGAGCCAAAAAACGGCCCCACGGGTACCGAATGCACATCTACAATGCGCTGAGAACACAGTCTCGAGTCTCCCAAGTCCCTTGTACTAACTATCCTTAGGGGACATGGCAACCCCAGGGCCTGCCGTGCGCTACAGTGATGTGTCTGTAAGCCAAGAACAGCAAAGACCACTGCGAGCCCCAGAAGCTGGAAGAGACGAGGAAGGGTTCTTCCTCAGCCTTCGGAGGGAGCACGGCCCTGCCAGCACCTTGATTTTGGAACTGGCCCCAGGACTCCGAGAACGATTTTCTGTTGTAAACTTCCCAGTCTGCGGTGCTTTGTGGCCTCAGCGGCAGGAAACTAATGCACATGAAGGACTCAAAGACTAAAGGGAAGCAAACGGCACAGCCGGACAGTCCTGGGCCCCTCACAATCCTTTCCTCGGCTGCCAGGGGCCCCGCTTACCCCTCTCTAGCACCTTCTGAGCCTCCCTGGTGGCGCGGTCCTCCTGCTGTCGGTAGTATATCTGCACTGAGGCGGCCTCCCGCCACTGGACCAAGACCTAGGGGGCAGCGAAGAACAGAGAGGCAATCACAGCACATCCTGACTTCCTGGGGACACCCAGCTCTGCCGGCAGCCCCTCAGGGAAGGAGGCCGAGTGGCAGACGCAGGGTGCTGACACACATTCGAGGCAGTGCACGCCCCCCACGCAGGCTGCAGGCAGGGCCCTGTGCCCTCCCGGGAAGCCTGGTGCCTCAGGTGAAGGGCCTTTTCCACCGGAAGTAAACGTCATTCTGTTGCATTTGTTAAACAGAAACTACATGCACTGTCTCGTGTGTGACACTGATGAAATCACACTAACTGGACACTTTCAAGAGGAGTCAAGCAGCCAGGAGACACCTGGTTGGTGCCTGCTCCCCAAACCATCACAATCTCCGTTCACCCCAGAAAGGCGGCCTCCCTTCTGAGCTCTGAAGCCAAGTAGAGCCCTGACACTCCCCCCAGGGTAGGGGACCACACGCTGGCCTTGGCACTCTCCTGCGGACAGACCGGGCCCCGGCCATCTGTGCTCGCTCTTCCTCCACGGACACTTCAGGTTGTTAGGAGTGGTCCCAGCCCGGGCCTGCCAGACGGGCTCCCGACCTACTGCTTTCTGCTGCAGCGTCCCTGAGTCCAGGGACCACCTCGGTCATTTCATTTGAGTCCCTTCTGTCTTCTTCCCACAGCCACATCCTACCACCCCCTTCCCTCTCCCAGCGCATGGGGACGAGACCCCACCACGTGGTACTTTGGGGCCACTTCCCACCAACAATGACCCAATGGGATGCTCTATGCTTTCCAGAAAAGTCCCGAGGCCAAACACCCTGAGAGGCTGATGAGCAGGAGTGAGCATCCTCTTCTGACCGACGTGGAGGTGGAGGTGTGGTGGTTAAATGATTTGTCCCGTGGAAAAGTCCACGTGTGGAAAAGGCTGGTTCTGATACAAACTTGTTCACGCACTACATGTTGTGTTGTTTTAATGAATATTGGTTCATAATTCAGTAAAATAAAACCCAACGGCTCACCTGGCAGAAGACTAGAGTACCCCGTTCTCTAGGTTCCTTGTTCCATTCAAATCCCTGGCACCACTGCCGGCACCACCTCCCGTGCCACCGCCTTGCAGGAGCACAGTCCCAAACCCTCCTGGTGACCGGCTGGCCCCCCCGGGCCTCACCTTGAAACACAGGGTCCTTCTGTAGTGAGCTCTTGCTTGAGAGGTTTTCTTAGCTTCATCCATGCGGGCCACGGTGTTCTCTCTCCAGCAATGGAACACATCCCTGCAGGTGCACAGGCCAGGGCAGGGGTGACACCAGCACGGAGAGTGTGTGAGGTTTCTGTGAATCCTGCTGGTTCTGCAGCCCTCTCCTGAGCCAAGGACGCACTGTGCCTCAGAACACCCCTCTCACCGACAGCCACGTTCACGTTGATGTGGACATGCACACTCGGCTGCTGGGCACCTGCCCTGCCCAGACACTGGGGACCTGCCCTGCCCAGACACTGGGGACATCGTGGTGAACCAGACTGAACACCACATCCTCAAGAAGTTATGTGCTACAGGGAACACAGAGTCACCACCAGGCAATGACAGGCTGGTGATTCATGCCATGATAAGGGAGCTACAGAGACAGGGCAGCTGGAGGGAGGGCACCGGAACCTCAGCACGCTGAGTTAGTCCAGGGACTCCCTTTCTGTGCCCCTCCAAGGAGCTGAATGGACACTCTATGGGACTCTGAAGGAGGGACGGTGGTGGTTCAAGTCCACAAGGCCCACCGCCCACAGGCAGCCTGGAGAAGAAAAGAATGGAAGGAGCAAGGCCCGTCAGAGGGGTGAGCTTAGAGCTTGGCTTGGCAGGAGCTGGGGGATGAGCCCATGAGGGAGCTGGAGCCAAGGCAGATGACCTCCATGGCTGTCACAGATGCGGAAGGTCTTAAAGATGGGAAGATGACTCTGGAGAGTCAGGGAAAGGTCTGGAGAGCCAAGCAGGGAGGCAATGGACTGGGGACTGAGAGGCAAAGGAAGCCATTGCAGCTTCCAGAGCAGGACAGGTGCTAAAATGCCTTGAGAAGTGAATCTTCCAGGTCTGAAATGGGGGACGGGAGAGGAGCACTCAGCGGGGCGAGACTAGTGGGAGATCTCACAGACATCCAGGTGAGAGCTGCTTCCCTGAGGTCCCACTCTGCACACAGCAGGTGCTTAAGATGTAAGAGGTGAACTAGTGAATGGGGTGCCTGCTGTGGAAAAGCCCAAGCTACGCTGTGAGCAGCACGAAGTAGCCAGGCCCGTCCTGTGCTGGCCCTGGACAAAACTCCCCATCCTGCCTGGGACTGGAGTCTGCTCCCCGATCCTCAGGCTGGGCCCGGGAGACGCTGGGAGACTCACCGCAGCAGCTGCCTCTTGTGCTGGCTCTCCCTGGCCGCCACCTCTTGTAGGATGCTCCGCACCCGGCTCTGGTAAGTCTGTAGGAGACCAGGACTGGAGACCACCCCTGGGCCCTATTCCCAGGCAGGCCTCAGAGGTTCTCAGCAGGGACTTTGATGCTAACAGCACTCACCAGAGGGTGGGGAGAGGCCCCAGGCCAGGCGACCACCCACACAACAGGGAGAGGACTGTCTCACTAAGTCCTCACCTCCTAAGTCAGACCACTGGACTCCTGGACCAGGGGCCACTTTGATAGTAAGGCTGGGGTCCCCAGACAGCATTTGTTTTTACTTTCCTTGTTTATATTTCCCAAGCAAGTGTGGAAGAACTTAGCCCTGTGGCTGGAAGACCCACTGTCCAGGGCACTTGGTCTGTTTGAGGATGGTGGGATTCCTCTTTTGTGAGCGGGGCAGGAAGAACAAAGAAGGGAAACAAAGTCTTCAGGATTCCCCCTCCCCCAGGGGCAAGGCGATGTGGGGAAGGCAGCAGCTCCTACCTCCCAGGTCTGCAGCGCCCTGTGTTGCAAGGTGTGCTGGTGATGCAGGTCTGCTCGCATCAGCTTCTGGTGCTCAGTAGCCCGCAGGGCCAGGCACTGCGGGCAGAGGAGAGAGCTGGCCCCGGAGGTCCAGGAAAGACAGGCTCGGCTTGGCCTCCATTTTACACACAGTTTGGGTGTGCTTGGGTAAGGACTGAAACCTGGGAGCCCGGCTTCCTCACCAATGAGTAGGGACCTTTAGGGGCTGTGTGGTGATTACGTGGGGCCAGTGCCCGACTTAGGACAAATGCTCCAGCCATGTTAGCACAAACGTCTTTGCTCAGAGGAGGACGGGTATCAGCGGCCAGACCAGGAATTTCAGATTCAGTCAGTGCAGATAAGAACAGCCTAGCCCGTAAAAGGACAAGACATCCGAGCCAATCATCTCTTGGAACCAGGCCAACATTCCTCACCTGCCGCCGGGCCGCTTCCCTGCGCTCTGAGGCAGGAGGTTTCAGAGGGGACTGGCTGGGGAGAAGCCCATATGGCGGCTGAGTCACACTGACACACAGCTCCACCTGTCCACAAGCCACATGTGGGTGACACCGGTGCCAGAGCCTCACCTCCCTCCACCTGTCCCAGGCCCAGCGCCGGAGCCGTGCTGAGTGGAACTCCGCAGCCAGCACCACGCACGTCTTCCTGCGGGGAGAGAGTCGGAGCTCAGAGCTGCAGCCCGGAGCTGGCGGGGCTCTCCGGGGGGTGCTGCCTCACCGTCCCTGGCTGCTGCCTAGCGGTTCTTAAATTTGCAAGAGGGTCACGGGCCACTCTGAACAGCTGCCAAAGGATCTGGGCTCTCCACCCGGGAGAGCGCACACACATCAAGTTTTTGCAGGCTGCTCACCAGGCTGCAAGTACTACTGAAGCCTGTCCTCGTGCAGGTGAGTGTGCAGGTTAAATGTGGCCAGAGCCTGAGGGGCAGGGAGACCCTCACAGCACAAAGTGGATACAGAAAGGCACCAGAGCAGGACAGTGCCTGCAGTGGGCACGCGGCTGCCTGTCCTGCCCCACTAACCAAATGGTGTGGTGAAAACTGCCATGCCTGGCCACAACTGCTGCTGCTGAGGACGGGGTCAATTACACCCCACTAAGCCCACTAGTCTATTCCTTGGCCATGGCCACTTCGAATGGGCCCCAACCAGCGAGCGGGAGCCCAGGGACAGGACTTCAGATCCACAGGCATGTTTGTCCCCATCATGTTCCAGGATCCTCTCACCACAGCCCTGCTTTTGCTTAGACTGCTCCGGCCCAAAATTTCCAGAACTTAAAACCAGAGTCCAGGCTAACACGACCTTCCAGCCGCGCACTCAGATCTGACAGTCCTGCCGCTCTGACCGAGGCCACTCTGAGACGGGAAAAGCTTCGGAGGCAGAAGCGCCCACTCACTCTGATCTGAGCCCTCGGGCACTCTCCCTCCACATGGAGAAGGCCTTCCAGAGCCTCCCCTGGCGGTGGTGGGCACAGGCCACCACCTGCCGCTGCCGCTCCCGGCGATGTGCTGCCGCCTGCTGCTGCCACGTGAACCAGGACCTCCGCAGAAGCTGCCGCTCGGCATGAAGGATGGCCTGCGCAGGACGGGAGGACACTGAGTGGGTCAAGTGGGAAGGGACACGGAAGCCAGAAGAATCTAGAGGCTACAAATAATGACCAACACAAAAGAAATGGACATTCGGGAGCCAGCTGCCAGGGCCGAGAAGCCATCTGTGCAAAGGAAACAGACGCCCCAGACCCTGGCCCTTCTTGTGTGTCACAGGCAGGGCGTCCTTCAGGGAAGGTCTGGGCTCCAGGCGGTGTCCGGAGGGGGAGGCAGTGAATGCAAAGTCCTGCCCGTCCCAGGCACCCCCTCGGGGAAAGCCACTTACTATTCTCTCTGCCAAGCGGTTTTCTTGATGCCGGAACATCTTCTGCCACCAAAGAGCAAATACTTGCTTCTCTAATGTCTCCCTATAATAATAATAATAATAGTAGTAAAGCACTTAAAATTAGAATGAAAAGTTCCAAATGGAGTATTCCTTTTACAGTGTGCTATTAAGAGGCAAATAAGCTTAGAGGGGGAGAAAGGAAAGCAGAAAACTGGTAAAAAACCCACAAACAACCCAATACTTTCCAGTATTTTTGGTGTCAGCCAGGCACACAGTCGGAAAAAGACCCCGACTTTGAGACCCTGGTTCTTCTGCAGTTCCACGCTGAACTGCCAGTGCTGACCAATGATTACCAGTGAAAGCCATTCCAGTCCATGTGACCAGCCAGGACACAAATCCTTGGGGCAAGTGGCTTGAAACAGATGCCTGGCCCCCAGGGCTGACTGAGAAGGTCTGAGGCCGCCCCAGGCGGCGGCACTTAAAACCGGCATCCCAGGTGAGGGAGACAGGGAGAAAGGGTTGGCAGCCACTGCTCTGTCGCCTCGGCCCTGGCCCCGGCCCCGGCCCACCTGCTCATCGTAACGAAGTCAAAGCCCGCAAAAGCAGTGCCGGGACAACCGGTAATAGCCAGCAGGGGCTGTGCACTGGCAAAGCCACGATGCTCTCATTAAAAAATAAACTGTTAGAGAATGAAAAAGCAAGCCACACACTAGAAGACATTTCCAATACGTATACATATCTGACATCGAACTTGTATCCAGAATATATGAAGAACTACACATCGATGATAAAAAGCCACATAAACCAATGTTTTAAAAGCCAGAGAGAAGACTTCAACAGGCACTTCACAGAAAATAAACTAACAGTCGATAAACACACGACAAAAGACCGAAAGAGTCCACACCTGAGCCGCCTCCCCACTGCTCAGACGGGGAGCAGACACAGACCAAGCAGCTGCCAGGAGATGGCTCCTCCCTCGGCCACCCAGCAGTTGTGCTGCCACAGGGACCCCTCCTGGAGTGGCTACTGCTTCCTCAACAGCGACGCCCCAGACGAGCTCTGCTTTCATCTATTCCCGGGGTACTCACGACAGGCCTCCGAGTGAATCCCCACTTCTCGTCCCTCCTAATCTTGCCTCAGAAACAGCAACCAGCCCAAAACCGACCCCTGTTTCTCTCTGACCCCCCTCAGAATCCTTCAGAGAGGACCCAAGCCTTGCCAACTCCTCTCCCGCAGGCTGAGCAGTGCTCCGGAGTTCCTACGGTCGGTCTGACCTGGTCGAACAAGGCTTTTGTTCCTAGCTGGTTGGGCTTTAATGATGCTCACCTCCTTAGGCATCGGGGAAATGAGCACCCTGTACCCACCAGAACAGCCAAATTAGGACTGACAAGACCAAACGTTGGTGAGGATGTAGAGCAACTAGAATTTTCGTATTTTCTGGAGGGAATATAAAATGACGTGACCACCAATACGTACTAGGTATTTCTACCCAAAGAAATGAGAACAGTCCACGAACACAAATGTTCACAGCAGCTTTTTTTGTAACAGCCTCGACCTGGAAACGACCTCTATTTTAAATGGGTCGCACTGTTGTCTTATATTCATACCACAGACCACCACTCAGCAACAAAAGACTGAACTGCTGATACACACAACAACATGGCTCGATCTCAGAAACATTCCACTGAGCTTTAAAAGAAGCCAGATACCCTGATGGAGTAGCTCAGCTGGTCAGAGCAGCATCCCAATATGCCAAGGTTGTGGGTTCGATCCCCACAACCATCTGTCCATGACCTATTGGACCAGGCAACCCCCCAGCCTGGTCCTCCTCACCCTGCCCACTCCCGCCACCCATCCTTACCCCCTCGGCTCACAGCCAGGCCCCCCCAGGCTCCAGCCTCAGCACTAGCTCTGAGCTCGAGACCTTGTGGCTGACATAGCTGAGGACACAGGGATCTGTTCTCCTGAACCGTTCTCCAGTTGCTTCTTGTGTAACAGCCTTATCTCCTACAAGGTCATTAAAAAGATCTCCCTCCTTGGACTTTGGAATCCAGGAGCTCTGAATTTCAACCTGGTTCTGCTAATTACTGTTTGGATTACACGGGCGGGTCATGTATCACTTTGAACCTCTTCTCTCAGGACTGCTGGGAGAAGGAAAATTATTAAGGAAGATGATGATGTCACAGGCCAATGAGTCTATCTATTGGTTTCCTGTCTCCCACCTCGTCATGCCTACCGTGGGGCAGACATGGAGTTAGCGATTAATCATTTCACTACATTCCACATACATCCTTGACTGTCCCAATTTCACAACTTCAAAAAACCAGGTGTAGCAGAACAGGAACAAAACGTTTCGCGGAAATCACACTCCAGAACGCCTGCCAGAGCAAAGCGAGGTCCGACCACACTGATCCAGAGAGCTAATGGGCAGCTTTAATGGAGCTCACTGTGGCTTAAAATGACGGAAGGGGCATAAAACCCGGACTGTTTTGAAAGCATTTGCAATAAAAGTGGACAAAAGTTTTCCCAGGGGAAAATACTGGCAGTCTTCCTGCTAGATGGAATCAATGAAGGCCCATTACAGAAAAACCAGGGGAAACCTGGGCCGACAGGCCTGGGGGGCTGAAAGGCAAAGCAAATGGCTGTGTGGGGGGCAAAATGAGACCCAGATGCGGCCCCTGCTGCTTACCTGTGGAAGCGCACTGCTCTGGCGTTCAGGACACTTTCTTGCTGGTGCCACCGCCAGAGTCTTCTCCAGGCCTGGAAGGCCGTGGGCAGGACTCTCTGCTGGAAGTGACCATCTGCTCGGGCCTGTAACAGCTAGGGTAAAATGATGGATGACCGTTATTTGTACTTTACATTAAAAAAGAAAACGACCTTTCTGGCTCACGCTCTCGAAGGAGGTTTGCTTCCTACACAAAATTGAGAAAGAAATAAAATCATTTTTAATCTCTGCTGACATGACAGGGGAAAACTGTTCACTTTAATTAAAAGTGGGTTAAGCATCTCTTTGTATATTTATATGTATAGACATATATTTATATTTATCTAAATTTTCTTCCTACGGCCTAAGTGCTCATACTCACTGAGAGGGCATACAAAGATAACGGGGACAGGTGTGGTTGGTGTCGCCCTGTTTAACAGCCAGGCGTGGCCGGACAGAGGCATGCACGGCGCCACTTCCCACTGCAATGCTCGTGCAGGCGTTGCCAGCTGAACACATGTTCCCCTGAGCCTGAACGTGGCCTTGAAACCCTTCCCGGTTCAGCACTCCAGACAGCCGCCCACTGCTGGGGCCGGCCTGCAAGTCACTGGGGCTAAATCACAAGTCCTGCGAGAGCAGCTCCGCCTGCTCCGCGCCTCGGCCGCACCCTCAGTGCTCAGCGCAGTGTCAGAGGCACAGCAGCTGCTCGACAAGTCCCTCTTCAATGGACCTGAACCTGTCTTTGTCACTCTGCCTTCACTAAGCCTGACCCCCACCTCCTCCCGCCCGCTGTGGGGACCCGTGTCTCACACTGTTTAGCACCGGGATGTGGCACTTGTGTTCTGCACTGTTCCCACTATGTTTTGAGGGTCCCACTGGGTGATGGGCAGCTAACTAATATAATAAATGAACTTGAGTAAAGATATACATGGAATGAATGGCCATTAAGAGCTCATCACCTTCAGAGAACACCCACATTCTCAAAGCAGATGAAGGTGTGGGAATTACGCAGACCTTCTGACATCACTAGAGAGGACTGGGACCTTTCAGTTTTTACGGCACCCTCTCTTCCAAATCTGAACACCAAGACCTCTCGGCATAGGCCTTTTCCAAGAATTTTTCCAAAGCAAATGCATCCAAGAATGTAAGCCAGCAGAGGTATCTGCTATGAAGTACTCCATACCTGCTTACATTGCCTCTTCTGAGCGTGCTGTAACCACCACCTGATACACTTGCGCAGCAACGTTATTCTGAAATAAAACACAGAACGCCAAGGTACCGCCCATCCCGCTCCAGGTTTGTTTTCAAATTTTTATTTTGTTTTTGAGGCAGGTAAATTTAAATGTAATTACATTTGAGTGTTAAACACAACCCTGATTTTGGACTGTGGCTTGCCCAAAAATGTTAACTTTCTTGTAAACCTAACTAGACCACGAAGTACAGCATCTCTGGAGCTTAGGTAAGAGCATGAAACCCCCCAAATACCCTTCTTGTTTTATGGCTGACCTCTAGGGCTTGTTTATGACCTCCGTGCTCCCTTCACGCAGGGAGTTTGAGAATGAGAACCACACTCGGTTTTGGGGACCAGGACTTGGAATGATGATACACCCTAATAACGCCAAACCGAGTCAGTTAGACACTGGGATTCCCACTGACTTATTAAAAAATGCTCCAAAATTAAACTTGTAACTATGCAAATGAAGTGGATTAAACTGGCTTTTTCTAGGGGGCGGGGTATAGTGAAGAGTGGTTACCTCTGAAGAGTAAGACTAAGGGGTTGGAGGAAGGGGCCCAGGTAGCTTTTATTTAACTCTCTACCTTCCTTTCTACGCACTGAGTTTTCCTCGTGGACATGTGGTGCATTCGCTATTTATTTTAACTCAACAATTAACTCTAAGAAATTGAGGACACTCTCTGCACCCTTCAAGACCAAGCCAGAAATATTCACCTGGCCTGAGCCTTCTCACGAACTCTATGACGTGAATGTTGCTGAAGCTGGAAGGGACTGAGGCAGGAGCTAGCAGGCACACACTTCAAACTGTAGTGGCCAAGAACCAGCATAAATATTCTCATTCTGCATTTCCTCTGATCAGCCAAAAGGGAAATACAAGCTTAGGAACAACTGGTGTACAGCAGGGCCTTTCTGAGCCTGCTGCCTTACCACATGGAAGGGTACGTGGTCATTCCCGGAGAACAGTGAGTCGGTCACAACAGGTCCCTGGGGAGCCCACGGAGAAAGCCGGAGTCCCTACCTGTAGTGGTCCCAGGCAGCACGCAGTAAGGGAAGCTGCTTTCTGTCCTCCCTCTGCTCAATCCGAGACTGCCAGAGGCTCCAGAACCTGCGCAGCAGCTGAAGCAGAACAGGAAAGAAATGGAAGTTTATTAAGGCAAACTGATTGCTCTTAACCTATCGGTTGGGAAATCCCTACATCAAAAGACTGTAAGGTCCCCCAAAGCAGGAATCACCTCAGTCTGGAGCACCCAACACGTAACAGGCTCACAGAGTGATTATGGAGAATCTGTGTGGAGCTATTCTGGGCCAACACGAAAAGCAAAATGAAGGCTCCTCCACTCCACGGAAATCAGAAGCTATTTCTTCTAATACAGGTTCCGTGGGGGACAAGGCCATGGCAGAAATTAAAAGTGATCCTGTCACACAGTACTGCCTATGGCGTAGCCTTGCCAAAAGATGTGTGACTCCAATCCAATCTGGCCCTTAGATCTCACTTCCAGTTACAGGACTTACATAGTACAAAGGAAAATCAAATGACATCAAAAGGAAACAAATAGATAAATTTAGAATATAGAAAACTGTACAAAGTAACAGGTTTTCCTTTTCAAAAAGTCAATGTCATTAAAAAAAAAAAAGTGTACCCTGAGTTAAGTGAGGTAAGCCAGTCACAGAAGGGCTGACGCTATAAACAGAAAGCCGCTAGAGAAGTCAAATTCACAGACACAGAAAAGAGAAGGGTGGCCGTCGGGGGCTGTGGGGCAGGAGAACGGGAGGTACTGCCTAGCGGTACAGCGCTCCAGTTTCGCAGAGTGGAAAAGGTCCTGGGGACAGACGGTGGTGATGGCCGCCCAACAGTGTGAATGTGCTTAGTGCCATTGGACTGCACACTTAAGGGTGGTTAAGGCGATAAGTTTGATTATGTGCGTTTAACCACAACTTAAAAAATAAACAAGCATGTTAAACAAAAGAAGGGGAGGGAAAGGGGAGATTGTTATTAAGAGCCTTAAGAGACAGCCAAATGGAGTGAATAATCAGTCCTTCATTGAATCCTGATTTTAAAAAAATAAACAGCTATAAGGACATTTTGAAGGAAGCTTGGATATAGGCTGGGCACTGAATAGCAGGGAAATGCCGTCCACTTTACTAGGGATCATGACGCTAATGGGCTAGGTGAGAAAAGGTTCTTTTGGGTGATGCATGCTCAAGTGTTTAGATGTAAAGTGTCATGATGTCTGCTATTTGCTTTGAAATGAGTCAGAAAAAAAGGAAGCCAATATAGCAAATATTACCAGTTGTTGCATTTAGATGATATCATATATAGCTGCTTATTACACTAGTGTTCACATTCTCCTATACATGTAAATGTTTCCATAATTAACAACAGAACAAGCCAACACCAACCCTCTATACCCAGAAACACAAGCTAGAAGAAGACAGAATGCCTGTTGCCCTCAGGTAAGCCAGCCCCTGCAGGGGACAGACTGATGGCACAGACACCACCAAAGCCTCTTAGAGGGCAGGTCAGGGTCAGAATCCACAGTCCCTGACCTCTGATTCAAATACCGGTTTTCTTGGCAAACAGACAAAAACTGGGATTAAACAAGGCAATAACAAAGGTTTCTCAACTGGCCGGTATGGGCTATTAAAGAAAATGGACCCCACGGTTTCAGAGTCTACAGGTCAGGGCACAGATGTGTAAGCACAAAGGTTACAAAGAGAGTGGCCATCAGGAGAGGTCCCTCGACACAGAAGGAGACCCTCACCGTGACGCTCTGTTGCTGGTGAGCGAGATTCCTTCTTATTCGTTGGAGGTGGGCACGGGCCACGTTGTCTTTAAGGGCTCTGAAGCAAAAGTGCTGTGAAAAAAGGAAAGGACACAACAGGTCACAAACCAAAATTGTCTGTAAAAATAATAGCAGTGACAGGAGGCTCAGTCACAGCTGGTCACAGCTGTTCCCGTGTCCCTGAGAGTGTTTCTCTGTTTCGAGTCTCAGTGGGAGCCTCAAAGCCAGGACACACAGGAGGCACTCAATAAAGAGCTGCCAACCCACTCCCTGCTGCCCATGGTAATGCCCAGGAACAGACCCCCTGACCCAGACGGGAACACTACAGACGAAGGTCAAAAACATCAACTTAGCCTCTCACAAAGGAGATGGATTTTAGCCTATGATGTTGTTGTTTGTTTGTTTTTAACCATGGTGGGGAGGTCAATGTGTATACTTAAACAATTATAAATGCAGTTTTGCAAGAGTGGAAGAGAAGAGAAAGAATCTGTGGTGAGTAGGGGATGAGGCAGAAGCAGGACACGCAGGCCTGGCTGGCTCCATCAGTGCCTCGCATGAGGCCTGAGCAAAGCCCCTCCTCCCACCGCCGGGGCTTCAGTTTTCCGAGACAGAAGTGAAGCGATCAGGGGTTCTCATGCTGGGCTTTGTGGAACCCCACAGGACACCAAAAGTGTTGGAGGGCTGGGGAGAGAACAGGCACTGTTCCTGGACCTTGCTTCACCCTCGGCATTGCTACTTGATCCACTTCACAGACTAGGTTTCCACCATTAAAACGGGGCCCTCCGTGTAAAAATCCCCAGGACTAGATCATCTCTAAGATTCCTTCACAGCTCCAATCTCCTCTGACCCCACACCATTACCACCTCTGATCCAAAATGACAATAGGGACACCCACAATGAAGGAGAGCTTCATGACTGCAGCTCCCCACAGGACCAGGGGCACTGAAAGAGCATGATGTGGGCCCAGAACCCCAAGAGGGGATGCCTGAGCAGGGCTGACATGCTTACCAGCAAGCGGTGCCTACAGTGCTCCTCGGCCGCCTCCCACTGGGCAGCTGCTTCTGCGCACAGCAGCACGTCTGCAGGAGTTAAGGCCTCTGGTCTCAACAAGGTTCCCACCCCCACACGGTACAATCCTAGTGACCCATCTGGAGGGTTCTGGCTGCAGGGGAGCACAGGATATGCAGATGGGCTGAGGTCCACTTGTCTCCTCCTGATGACCCAAGGACGACTGGGCAAAGAAGGGGTACCATGTGAGTTACCTCTCAAACAGTTGGCCTCACCTTTCCTCTGATGCCTGCTTCATGAGAGGCAAAGACTAGCCAAGAGACCCTGCCAACGACTGCAGTGACATTCCCAAACCACCGTATCTAGCACGGAACTTCTTTCTCCTGCATCCTCTGTTCTGGCATCACGATGCAGTCAGATTTCAGCTAAAAACCTTGGGGTTATTTTCAAACCTTTTCTCCTCCCGCTCCTGCCATCTACTCCGTCGCGAGGGCCATCTCCTCTCCCCCTAAATCTCTCTGTTCTTCTGTCCCTACCCCAACACCCTGCAGTTCACTGGACCTGCTCCTCATACAGACCGGTCCCTGTGCCAGCTTCACTCCTCTGGTCTGGATTTACCCTTCCCCAGTACACACCAGCTGTACCACTTCTCGGAGAACTCCAGAGGATCCCCAGTGCTGCCAAGAGAAAGCCCAGATTCCTGACCACTGCACACAAGGGTCCCCGCTCAGCATCCACCTGCACTGCCCCACTGCCATCCACCCCCAACAGCTCACTACAGACCCCTGTCACCAACCTGAGTGCTCTCCCTCATCTACGCCTGTGTAAGTGCCACTCCTCCCACCGGGAACACCCTTCCCGACTTCTCTGCGGGGCGAAGTTGTCATCCTCTCAGACTTCAGTTCGGCTCCAACATCTCCCTGGCTGAATCCCCACAGCAGCTCTCACAGGACTTGATATAACCCTTTATCATAGCACTTCTCACGTCACACCGTGAAGATTCATTTGCATGTCTGTTTCCCCCACTAGACAACGAACAACTGTTAGTCTTCGCGTTTCCCCACATCCCAGAACTTAGGCAGGAGTTTAAAACAAAGCAAGAGTCTGACAAACACCCGAGTGTGTGGGTACACACCCCAGGCAGCCTAAACGCACACACCTGGGCACAGACAGTGGCAGGGGCAGTGTGCACTGGGCTCCGAGGTCAGCGCTTACAAAATCCTGGCTCTGCCAATGTCTTGCTGTGAGTGTGAAAATTACTTAGCTCCCCTGAATCCGCTTCCTCATCTGTAAAATGAACGTGGTGAGGCCCACTCCGCAGGCCTACCATCGAGATGAGGGGGTAATGCAGAACGCCCACACGTCGTAAAAGCTCAATAAATGGAAACTATGATCACAATGACAGACCCACCGAGAACAGAAGGCTTTCTGAAACAGGAATGAAATCAAGTTTCTGAGACAGAAATGGCTCTAGCTATTTCCACCACCTAGTGGGGAGAAAGGCGACGAAATTTTAACAAAAAATTCAGAAGAGGAGGATTACCCCGGAGGAGGAGGAGGAGGGAGGGAACGCGGTCAGAGAGGAGCAGACGCGTGGTAGCAAGGTTCTATTTTTTAAGTTGACTGGTGGGTACACAGGTGTTCATTTAATTATTCTTTACACACACTGTAAATATGCTATACATACTGTTCTGTATGAATATTCCCAATAAAAAAATCTTAAAAGAAATCAGGAGAGATCAGCACTATTAAACTGTTCGGTAATTGTTTCCTGTATATCTCCTGATTCTTGTTTCACAGGCTGCTGAGCTCACGCTGTCCTAGCTGAGGGGGTAGGCAGGGCTGGAAGGCTGGAAAGGATACAGTGTTTCCAGTGAGTAAAGGCCCGACGCAGCACCACCCTTCGAGCCAGCGCCTCCACCCGTGCCCAGTGAGCACGCAAACTCTCCCTCCGCTGCCAGGCCCACTGCCAGTCACAGAAGTGTGTCTGAAGAACAGTGACTTGGTGGAATCGCTCAGCCAGCTCTGCAACAGAGAAAATAACTGAAGTTCTGACATCCCTCATCCAGCAACGAACTGGAAGCACTTTTAAGCCAAGGTGAACCCTGCTACTGGCAAACAGCAGGGCTTCAAGGCTGCTCTCACAAAGAACCCTAGAATAAATGTTTTCTAAACATGGGAAGGTTATTAGGAATCTCTTAGCTACATCTCTTCTTTCCAAGAGAAAGGGTCTGTAATTTTAGGGAAGACGATGCTATAAAATCAAAGAGCTGAGGCTCATAGTTACTACTAATGAGTAAGAATGGCGACTGCTGTGTTCAGATATTCCGTTTTGTTTTTGCCTCTTTGCTGAGGTCTCCCACATAGGACTTTAGGGACTGAGTCAATGACACGCGGTCCCGACAACAGGCTGACGCAGGCTGCCAGCTCCATCTCCTTTTAGCACTAATTAGCTCATGGCCCCTGAGCTGAAGTCCAGGAAATGAAAGGGAGTCCGTCCTGAAATTCAAATGCTGTAACTGAAGGAACGTTAGTCTGCAGCTCCTCATTCCTAACAGCTTACTGCCTTCCCATTCGGGCGGGGGCCACCAGGCAGTGGTCTCCCGTCCCTACTCTCAAATGGACACGTTCAAACTCTCCCAAGAGACAGCTTTGGCAGCCTAGAGATTTCCGCAGAGTGCTCCGTAAAAGCTGGAGAGCCCAAGCCAGCATCTCGAGTAGAGACTGAGTCACTTTTGCACAGGCCAAAGAAACAAAAGTACAGAAAGTACTGATGACCGTGACCTACACAGTATTATTACTTCTGAACTCTCACTGGGAAATAAACCATTGAAAGAGAGTTTAAAAAATCAACATCATAAATCGCACACAATCACATAACTGGGGACAAACAAACCAAATGTCTATCAACAGAGGCACGGCTAGTAGGTCAAGGTAAGCCATCCTATTAAATATAACCATTAAAAAAATAACATTAGCCTGGCTGGTGTAGCTCAGTGGATTGAGCATCGGCCTGCGAACCAAAGGGTCGCCGGTTCGATTCCCAGTCAGGGCACATGCCTGGGTTGCAGGCCAGGTCCCCAGTGGGGGCCACATGAGAGGTGACCACACATTGATGTTTCTCTCCCTCTCTTTCTCCCTCCCTTTCTCTCTCTCTAAAAGTAAATAAATAAAATCTTTAAAAAAAAAAAAAATAACATTAATGAAGAACACGTAAAGACATAGGAAAGTGTTGGTTAGTTGTATGGAAAAGGGCAATATACAAAATTGCACACATCACATTAATCATAGTAACACAGTAGTTACAGGACAATTAAAACCCCATTGAATGAAATGTATGCATAGAGGAAAAGGCCAGAATAAAATAAATGTGAATCGAGGATGACGGATTTTCCTCCTCAATCTCCTTTTACCAAAATTTGTGGCATAATACCATTATATCTCTCCTTAATAAATCAGCACCACTGGCAGAAGGAGACTGGAGATTGTGACCTGACCCTCTGCCTCCTGTATGAGCCCGGGACTTCCTGCTCACCTTTCCGCTGTCTCTTTGCTCTCTGGACCTGCAGAAATTGAAGCCAGGCCTTCAGGGATCTCAACTTTTGCCAGTGCTGATGGTGCTTCACTGCCGAGACCACCTTCTGTCTCTCCCTCTGGACATGCAGGAGCTGTTCCTGCCACCGTGAGCAAGCCTGAACAACACAGAAAAGATGACAATCAAAGGGGAGGCTGGAAAGCAGAGGTGAAGTACGGGTGAGGGAAACAGAAACACACACACACACTCTGGAAAAGCGAAAATTAGACATCAGGAAGTGGTATGATAAGCTGTGAGAATCTAGGGTGAAAGGATATTTAAGAAGGGCATCCTACTTCCAGAAAGTAAGTTTTTTTTCCCTGGATTAAGAACAAAAATAAAGAGGAATACTAAAATCAATGAGCAGCCCTGAACAGGTAGCTCAGTTCGTTGGTGCGTCTTCCGACTCCCCAATGTTATGAGTTTGGTCCCTGGTCAGGGCACATGCCCGAGGACCAGTGAGTAAAAAGACAGGTAGAAAAACTCATCAACAAATTGATGTCTCTCCCTCTCTCTCTCTCTCTCTCTCTCTCAAATCAATAAATAAATTTTAAAAATTAAAAAAAAAACGAGCAGACAAGAAGCAGGGACAATCCAAGGGGTGACACAGTTAATTCAGATTTGGCATTGGTGAGAGCCTGCCTTTTTTCCCAAAGTGAGAAGAAGCCTGTTGTCAAGAGGCCCTTCCTCAGACACTTTAGGTTCCTGGAAGTGTATCTGCGGAAGCTGAAGTCTATAAAACGATCCCTAAAGAATGTCCATAAACGCGCACACTTGAGAAAATCTTCATGTACGCACGGCGATGCGCGTGCCCTAGTTGGAAGACGGCTGTCTCGGACAACGACTCCAGACCTTCTCAAACCTGCCACACCTCTTCGCCTTTCTTCCCTCTCAGCTGAATACCCTTCTTCCTATTTCACCAAGAAAATAAAAGCCATCAAAAAAGAATTTTCTCAAGCTCCCCCCACTCTACCTGCCCACAGGCTTCGCCTTCTCTCCTGTTACTCTGGGCAACCTGTCCGTGCTCCCATCAAAGGCCATCCCTCCCACCGAGGGCACGTCCCAGCTCCTCTCACCTTCTTAAGCTTGTCACTCTGCAAACTCCCCCACTTCTGCATTATCTACTTCCACTCTCGACTAGATGTTTTAAATCAGCATATGACTGTGCTGTTATGCCTTCCACCCTAAAAATACATATGCATCCCTTCTTGGATTTGGCAACCGAGAGCAGAGGGTAGCCCATCACTGGACCTGGGCTGACCACGAAAATAGCAGTGATACGTGGTTTGCATTTAAACTATATTTTAGATGTCCTATCAATATCAAATTTCCTGGATGCAATGATGTTATAGTTAGATAGGAAAATATCCTTATTTTTAGGAGATATAAGCTAAAGTATTGAGTTAAATTTTACATCTGCAACTTTAAAGTGGCTCAGAAAATATATGGATATCCTTAGAGAAGGCAATGTGGCAAGATGCAAACAATGGTTACCCTAGTGAACTGTACACGGTATCCATCTTTTCTCTGACCTGGTATTTGTCAAAAATAAAAAGTGGTGGCGGTGGGGCGGGGGTGGGGGGTCTCACTGTCACAGAAATGCTTCTTAAAAGGAATAAATCAGTTAATTCTCAAACCAGCCAACACATGCCAGCCACACTGCGCCAGCCAGCTAACACTCGATTTCTTTCCCTTCCTTTCCAAACTCCTCAAAGCTGTCTGTCATTTCTCTTCTCCCAGGCAGGCTTCCTCGAACCTCTCCCCAGCTGGCTCACCGAAACTGCTCTTATCAAGCACATCAGTGATCTCTAAATTTCTCAGTCCAAAGGTCAAATGTCAGTCCTCGCCCTCCCTGAACAGCCAGGAGCATCCGACACAGCCAATATCACACACCTTCCTTCACCTGGCTCCCAGGTCGTCACGGGTCTCTCTCTGCTCCAGTTGCTGACCCCCGTCTCACGGGCTCAGTCCTGGAACCTCTCCACTGGCTACTCACACCCTTCGTGCTTTCACCCACTCTCCCGTGGCTTTATTTACCGTCTGCACGCCCAGGGCTCCCAGATTCACATCTCAGGTCTGGACCTGCCCTCAATACTCCACACATATGTCCAACTGCCTTCTTGACATCTCCTTCTGGATATGCAAAAAGCCTACCAGGCTGAAGACATGGAGCTCAAAATGTAGCTCTTGCTAATGTTTCCCCACAAGCCTGCTTCTCCCTCCATCTGCGCCATTTCAGTGAAAGGCACTCTACTGTTCGGTTTCTTGAGTCAAACACCTGGGAGTCATCTTAGACTCTCTCTCTGAAACTTCACATCTTACCCATCCATTAGCAAATCCTGATGGCAATGCCTTCAAAACCTATCCAGAATCCAACACCAACTCGCTATCATCCTTGTCCAAAATCTCACCAGGAATTTGATAATAGCTTCTTCACTATTGTCCCTACTTTTATCCATGATCTTCTATAGTCTTTTTTTTAAAATAAATTTTTAGTGTATTTTATTGATTCTGTTATTACAGTTGTCCCACTTTTTCCCCCTTTGCCCCCCTCTGCCCAGTACCCTCACTCCCTCCTGCAATCCCTCCTCTTAGTTCATGGCCATGGGTCATGAGTGTAAGGTCTTTGGCTTCTCTGTTTCCTGTACTGTTCTTCATATCCCCCTGTCTCTTCTGTACCTACCACTTATGCTTCTTAATCCCTGCACCCTCTCCCCACATTCTGCCCCCACTCCCCTCCCGCTGGTAACCGTCCAAATGATCTCCACATCTATGATTCTGTTCCTGTTGTAGTTGTTTGCTCAGTTTTTTTTTAAGATTTAGTTGTTGATAGCTGCGAATTTGTTGCCTTTTTAATGTTCATAGTTTTGATCTTATTCTTTTCTTAAATAAGTCCCTTTAACATTTCCAGTAATAATGGCTTGGTGATGATGAACTCCTTTAGCTTTACCTTGTCTGGGATGCACTTTGTCTGCCCTTCCATTCTAAATGAGAGCTTTGCTGGATAGAGTAATCTAGGTGTAGGTCCTTGTTTTTCACCATTTTGAATACTTCTTGCCAGTCCCTTCTTGCCTGCAAAGTTTTGAGAAATCAGCTAATAATCTTATGGGTACTCCTTTGTAGGTAACTCTCTGCTTTTCTCTTGCTGTTTTTAAGATTCTCTCTTTATCTTTTACCTTTGCCATTTTAATTATGATATATCTTGGTGTGGTCCTCTTTGGGTCTAACTTGTTTGGGACTCTGTGCTTCCTGGACTTGTATGTCTATTTCCTTTGTCAAATTAGGAAAATTTACTTTCATTATTTTTCAAGTAAGTTTTCAATGTCTTGCTTTTCCTCTTCTCCTTCTGGCATCCCTATGATTTAGATGTTGGCACTTTTGGAGATGTCCCAGACTCTTCTTATATACTATCCTAGTTTTTTAAAAATTCTTGTTTCTTCATTCTGTTCTGGTTGAATGTTTATTTCTTCCTTATGTTCCAAATCGTTGATTTGAATTCTGGCTTCCTTCCCTTCACTGTTGGTTCTCTATAGATTTTTTTCCTTATTTAGTGTAGCCTTCATTTCCTCTTTTATGTTTACCTTACAAAATGTTCTAGATATTTGGCTGTCTCCTCAAGGTGCCCTGAACTCATTCCTCTGATCCCTGAATTTCCTATGAACCGATCACTGGAGCCATATTCAAATTTTTAGACAAGAACAGTTCTCGACTGGTGCCAGGCCTTTCCCGTCACACTGCACCACGAGGCGCGTCACGGCTGGCTGCCATAGTTCCATCAGTGACAAGACTGTTCAGTGGCTTCGGATGGCATCACTCCGATCAGTCCACTACATTTCCCCATCGCCTTTTCACCTGGCGCTGGCTGCCTACATCCGTTTTCTCATGAGGAGTGGCAGGAACTTTCTAACTCCTGTGCTCCTGCATTTATTACCTGGAAGTCTACAAAGAAGGCTAGTCTCTCATGAACCTTCTGGTTTCTCAGATTAGTTTGTACAGGAAAGGCAGGATAAATGCTTCATTTTTACCTTCATTAATTTGCAAGGAAGTGAGCTAACGCTCACACCTAAACTGTGACCAAGTTCCTTTTTACTTCTCATTATGAATGCATTAACTTTAGATATTTGATAGCCATTATTCTTTTTGATGCTCACATTGTTCTAGCGTAAGCCTATGGGAGTTCTGGCACAACCCTATCAACCTCTGCTCATTTCCTCACTTCCCAGCACACTATACCCAAAGCCAGTGATTTTCAACCACTGTGCTGCAAGAACTTTTAAAATATGCAACACCTAACTATTTAGTCAGGGGCACTGACCTCTTTTCCCTTAGATTGTCAAATAAAAAAATGATAATAGCCAACACAATGATAGCCCTCCAGTGTGAATGCCCTGTCTTGAACCATGAATATACAGGTCATATAACAGAGCTGCATCTTATCGGTCACACCTCATAATAAGGTTACATCTGATTGGTTAATTCTTGGTGCAGAAATCCTTGTATACAAGCATAGGCAACTGACTTTTTTAAAGTCACCTTGGAGCAAAAAGAGTAGGTAATTACTATTATAACACTTTTTGTAAATCAATCAAATACTTCTGTCAGATTGGCAAGAAATGTATTTTTGGTTGTGCCACAGAATTTTCATAACTAATTTGTGTGCCATGAGATGAAAAAGGTTGAAAATCTGTGTCCTAGTCTTACGATGTCTATTTCCAGCTATAGACCTGCAATCAGCCATTTCTCAAGAAAACCCTCAGCTCCTTTGAAGGGAAACTGCAGAGACCGCAGCTTGGGCTCTGCAGAAACCAGGCGCTGCACTAGTGCACCGCTCCTCAGTCCTTTCAGTAAACAGAGTCAGAAGGCTTTTAGGCAAAAAAAGTCCCGAGTCCATACTGATATTTCTATTTCCAGCTTCAGAGTACAGGGCTTTTCTTTGATTTCTTTGATTTCATGCCTGTGACATTTTCTTTTATCCCGAAAATTATGATTCCTACTGATACTGCTACAGTTATTTGCTTTATCTTACAATGCAGTTATAATTGTTTCAACATAATTCCAAACCTGTCACTAACATGAGACCACTGAGCACCGTTTTATATTTCTTGGCAGTTCTCTGCGTCCTTAGACTACATCCTACTAGGGAAGAACAGTCAAAATATTGTATTTTAAGGTTACTTGAAGTAATTATTTTCTCTGTGTAGTCATTGCTACAAACTTAATATGTTTGTTTCAGAGTGTTTTAGAATCCTAGGGATTTTTTTTCCTTTTTCATTTTTTTTTAATTTTTTTTATATTTTATTTTTAGAGAGAGGGGAAGGGAGGGAGAAAGAGAGGGAGAGAAACATCAGTGTGTGGTTGCCTTTCACATGACCCCCACTGGGCCCTGGACCGCAACTCAGGCGTGTGCCCTGACTGGGAAGGGAACCGGTGACCCTCTGGTCTGCAGCCTGCACTCAATCCACTCAGCTACACCAGCCAGGGCTGTTTTTTTAATTATATAAAATATCGACATGGTTCCAAAGTTAAAAATATACAACAAAGTAAATTCACAAAACTACTTTGTTCCAACATTGTTCCCTCCCTCCCTCTATGGGTAACCACTTTTTTGTTAGTTTTAGGTTTATTTTTCCATGATTTTTCTTGAAAATATAAGCGAGCACACATATCCTCTCATATCTCTCCCTCCCTTTTTTAGTCAAAAGGCAGCACAAAATGAACCAAAGGGATCTTTTTAAGAGGTAAGTGTGATCACATCACTCCCCCCTGAAAGCCAATAGCTTCCCACCTGCCCTGGAATAAGAGCCCAAGCCTTTAATGGGCACAGCCTGTAAAGCCCTACAATCTGCCTCCTTGTCACCTCATGACCCAACTCCCACTCTCCCTCTAACTTGGGTTCCTGGGCCCAATCCCGACAGGGTGTCCAAGGATTCAAATCAGTTCTGACCCTATTTACCCAGAGATGGCCTCAGATTCTATAGGTTGAGTCCAGTCCCACACACTGCCTTGTCCCCTACCCTTATCCCACCCCCACCCCCACCAACTTCCATGCCAGCCCCAAGCCCAGGCTCTTACCTGTGCTTCTACTGACTGGCCACATATTGGAGGTTCCAAAGATCCCCTCCAACTCAGAATGCCAACCACAAGGCCTGGTTGTTACATATACTGACTGGCTACAAATCAGAGGTTCCCACAACCCCCTCCTTGAAGTCAATTAACTTGCTAGAACATCTCATAGAACTCAGAGAAATGTGTTACTTAATAGATCACTAGTTTATTATAAAAGGCTGTAACTTAGGAACAGCCACATGGAAGAGCTGCACAGGGCAAGGTGTGCGGGAAAGAGGCATGGAGCTTCCTTTTCAGACATGCCACCCTCCCCACATCTCCACACGTTCACCAACCAGGAGGCTCTTGGGACCTCACCCTTTTGGGGTTTTACAAAGGCTTCATTACTTAGTCATTACTGATCAAATCATTGGCCAGTGGCAATTAATTCAACCTCCTGCACCTCTTCCCTCCCCAGAGGTCAAGGTTGGGGGCAGACTGAAAGTTTCAACCCTCTAATAACATGGCTGGTTCCATGAGCAGCCAGGCCCCATCCTTAGGTGCTTTCCAAGAGATACCTCATTAGCACTAACTGGCTATAGGAAAAACAGTAAGGAGAAAATAAAAGATATACTGCTGTTTCTTTAACATATTTATAACTAATTCATAAATCCCTTTCCAGTTCCACAATGAGCAGACATGCTCTACAAACCATTGGTAATCATATCTAGCATAATCCTAACAGTGACCTCTGTCTGTTGAAGAGCTCAGCCCTCCATGTTGCTTCTGGCCCCACCTCCTACTCAGCCCCCTGAGCTACGGGGAGGGCCCAGCAGAGAGGCACCAGCATGATGACTGGCCTTCTGCTTGGAAGTCCCATCCCACCCTCTGTGGGTGTGGGGCTTGACAACATGGACAAGACTCCAGAACCGGAGTCTGCCGGACTCACCTGCAGCTGGAGGCTCCGGGCCCTGTGCCTCACAGCAGAGGCATAGAGAGCATGTCCCACACGGACCTGCTCCAGTCGCTGCCTCCACTCGCTCCAGCACACCCTGTCAAAGAGCAAGTTGAAGATGAAACCAGTCGGAAAAAAAGTCACGCAGAAAAGAAGAGGGTAGTGAGGGCTGGGCCTCGGGCTCTCAGTTCAAGTCCCTCCCCCTCACGGTGCCATCTCTGGACGGATGTACGTTAGAGCCACTGCTGAAAAACTCAGTCGAGAAACAGACCTAAAGCCCCCAAACAAAGGCTGGAAACTGATGGTTCCTTAGGTCAGATCCAGCCTTAGATGCTGTAGACACGCTCTGCATGGCCTATACAAATTTTTAAAAACATAGAATAAAAAAATCAGGAGAGTTCACAGAACGATCTACAAGAAAAGGTAGCTTTTAGATTTCCAGTCTCGATGGATCCCTTCCCTTCCTACTGTCCTGGCCTGGTTTCATCCAGTATTAAGTCTTTTCTGCTTGTTTTCTAATTTGATGTAGGAAAACAGTAATGAAGGTATCAGTTGGCAACCTCTGCTTTACGGAAGCAATTTGCCTGATAACTCTAACCCACCAAAATCCCTTTCCTCCTATTCTAGGTCGTGCTAGCTGCATCACTCACTTCAAAATCTCAAGCTATCTTGCAGCACTTAGGGAATTAGAAGTTCCCTGAATGCAGACCCAGAACCCAACATTGTACCAGAACATTTTAAAACCTCAATAAATATACATCAAATAAATAGAATTAGGTAAAATACCCCTAAATAGAATCTAGTAGAATTTTAAGTACTTACTCAGAATTTTTTAAAGTTTGCAGAATAAATTTGAAATAATTTCATGTCCACTGATGTTCTGAATACTATGCTAAATACTTTACAGGTATTATTTATTTCCCATGACAACCTTGAAAGATTCTTATTGGTGCACCTATTTCACAGATGAAAAGTGAGATTTGGAGAGGTGAAATGACCCAATAATACACGTCGGAACAGGGATCTGAACCCAGCTCAATATAGGTGCAAAGCCTCTGCTCTTATCCATACAAGGCCCGGCTCTTTCAGGCAGGAACTAGGCTTTTAGTGTGCTGTCACCCAGGACACCAAGGACCATTAGAAACACCACCGTACAGTGGGATCAGCCCCATTGTAAAGCAGTTCGTCATCACACACAACTGGCTTCCAAAGTGGACTGACTCATCTCCCTCCAACGTGCGGGCAACGCCGATGAGTGGCAGTGTGAGGAAGCAGTTAGAAGCATGGTCTTTGGCACCAGAAAAATTGTGTCAGGGAGCTCTATCTCTGCCAATTTATAACTTACAAAGTCTGTCCAGAAAAAGTCCAGCCAAGTACTATGAAAAATAGAGACAATTACTGAAGAAGATATAAGATACAAGAAACATTGTACAGGGGACAATAACCCTCAGTCCCCATCAAAGTAGGCCCCTTGGGATCTCACACAGTTCTCCCAATTGCCATCAGCTACCCTGTTGTATTTTCCTGAATCTCACTGATGGTCTGAAATTGCTTCCCTTGCAAACGTGATTTTAGTTTTGGGAAAAGCCGGAGGTCACAAGGCACCAAATCTGGGCTGTAGCAGGGCTGAGTTACCTGGGTGATTTGATATTTCTCCAAAAAACCCTGCATGAGCATGTGTGTTGTCATGATAAAGCTGCCAATCACCAGTTGCTCATAGCTGCAGCCTTCTGAGTCATCTGAATAGTTTCCAAGGAGAAATGTTCAAAGCTTAACGCAAAATCTGATGCAGATTCATTGCTCTACTCACTCATTTTGAATGCAATGACCACACAGTGCACATGCTCACTCAACAGTGTCCACCGCCCCCACTGACCAGCACAGTGAAGTCATCATTGTTCACACATGCTCATTCCAGTCCACTCGCCTTGGCCGCCAGGTTACATCAACATTGCACTAACCGTTCTCATTATATTAACAACAGTTGGACTTTCTCCAGACAGACCTTGTATATCTTAATCTGTACAGTAAGAATACTTGACAGTTTATGGTGAGGATTAAATGAGATATATTACATTAAAAAAATTAATATACCCACATACTTAACACAAGATTTAGAACACAGTGAGTACTCAAATAGTATTACTTATGATTATGTGAAAACCTGATCTTATAGTTGAACAAGTTGTCAATAAATATATATTAGGTAACAATTATGTTCGAAACTGTTTTAAGGTGGGGTTTTGTGCTGCTTCCTTGCAGCATAAAGAAAACCTGAGACGGGCCTGGCTGGTATTGCTCAGTGAATTGAGCGCAGGCCTGTGAACTACAGGGTCACCAGTTCGATTCCCAGTCGGGGCACATGTCTGGGTTGCAGGCCAGGTCCCCGGTAGGAGCCGTGTAAGAGGCAACCACACACTGATGTTTCTCTCTTTCTCCCTCCCTTCCACTCTCTCTAAAAAATAAACAAACAAAATCTTTAAAAAAAAAAAAAAAAAAAAAGGCTGAGACCAAAGGATAGTTGCTGAACTGTAAGGTGTCTGAGCGCACTCACCACAAAATACTCCGCTGCCTAAACTCCAGGGCGGAGGTCTGCATCTGACATTTGGTCCTTCGAAAAACAACGTAGATCAACCAGGACTTCCAGGCCTGTCGCATCTTTTGCTTTGCATCTAGATGCACCAAAGAGGTTTTCAAAATGGGGTAGGGGGAAACGGATTATTCTGGGTTATGATAAAATCTCATGGCACTCTGTATTGTCCTGCCTTTGAATACATTCCTCCAGCCTTCAAGTGCCCCCTGCTGGAAAGTTGTGAACTCTACAACATTAATAAAGATGCCAGTGCATGTCAAGAATGGCTGTATCAGGGCTAACATTTACAAAATAATTAAAGGAAAATCAATATACTGTACTGTTCAAAAATATTTTACTTCAAAAGCCCTTACTTTTTAAAAGATATATATATGCAACATTTACAGGTGAAATGATGTGAATAACACAGGAAGCAGAGAAGTGAGACTGGTGTGAGTTGATCATTGTTGAAGTTGGGAGGGAGGTTCATCAGTCTATCTTTCAATTTTGTAGAGATTTAAATTTTTCCACAATACAAAGTTTAAAAAATAAGAAGTTGTATTATAAAACTTGCTGTTTGAAACAATAATTAAGTATCATAAGCAAGACAAAAAAAAAATACTTTCTGTATCTGTTTGGGAAACAGAATAACGAGGACCAGTAATGAATGGTCTTGGAGAAAAGAGAATTTACTAGACACAGAGCTTCAAAAGTCAACAGGCTTCCCTGTGTGGTAAATTCCATTTTCATTATGAAAGTCATCACGAATAAAGTGCATTTCTTTTCTGTATACAAAGGATACACTGCAAGTGCATAAACCATTTTCAGGACACTCTCCAAAACGCGGTCATTAGAACTAGAGCTACACTTTATGTTTCGTAGCTGTTGACACGTGCACTCAACATATGAAGAAAAATTTAACCCGTGGCTTCCTCGAGCCCACCCCAGATCTCAGGGACCAACACACCCCAGGCCACAAGGACTAGTATGGGGCTAAGGGTTAGAGTTTGGGCTCCCAAGATAAGACAAGCCAGGTTTGAATACCGACCTTGTCATTTATTAGCTAAGTCACTTCGCACGAGTTCCTCATCTATAAAATGCTGCCTCCCTTAGCTGTCTCTGCAAAGAGTAAATTACATTGTCTGGAAGTGTCTCCACGAAGTGCAAGCTGTTATGTTCCAAGCATGGAACCCAGGAATCTGCATTAATCGTCTCTACAAAGAGTCTGACGACAATCTGAGAACTATTTCGCCCTAAGGCCTGGTTGTACTTGCAGACTTTTTATTTACCAGTGCAAGAGTAAATGGGTACTCCCTGAGCTCTTTGGACATGGCCTACAACAATGTCATATGTCAGAAATAACTCCTTTTATCTTAAAAATCCAAGTGGCTTTTCTTTAAACTTTGTAATATGGCACCGGTTGGGCATCACCCCACAAACTTAAAGATCGTCGGTTCAATTCCCAATCAGGGCACATGCCTAGGTTGCAGGTTGGATCCCTGGTTGGGGCACATGCAGAAGGCAACTAATTGATATTTCTTCCTCACATCAATGTTTCTATCCCTGTCTTTCTTCCTCCCTTCCCTTCTCTCTAAAATCAGTAAGAATGTCCTCAGGTGAGGGTTAAAAAAAATTAGCAAATTGAACCCAGCAATACATAGAGTGGTGTTAATTTGAGGAATATATGGCTGGTTCAAAATTCAAGTCACTCTATATAATTCAACATATTAACAAACTGAAAAAAAAGGCCATATAATCATCTCAAAATGGAGAAAAATTACGACAAAATTCAACATTAATGATAAAAACGCTCATAAAACTAGGAATATAAGAGAACTTCCTTAACCTGATAAAGGATATCTATAAATAACCTATAGTTAATATCATACCTAATGGTTGAAAACCAAATGCTTTTCCCCTGAGATTGGGAATGAGACAAGAATGTCCACTCTCACAACACCTAATCAATGTCATACTGGAAGCCCTAGACAATGCAATAAAAATATTTTGGAAAGGAAGGAATAAAGCTGCCTCTGTTTACTGATGACTGTAGAGAAAATCCCACGCAATCTACATAAAAGCTCCTGGAACTAATAAATGAACTTAGCAAGACT
>VMDR010004506.1:0-59528 GCA_007922815.1 Macrotus californicus
CCCACGGTCCTGCAGAGGACCTTCATGAGAGAAAAGGAAGCAGCAGCTGAAGCAAAAGTACAGCAATTGGAGGGTGAGCTTAAGTCAGAAAAATAAAGAGATGAGATTCTAAATCCAGTCCTAATTTCTTCTTAAATGTTGCCTTTTCTTTAGATTTTGTCATTGTTTCTGTTTTGGAAAAGAGCACCTTAAACTAATTAGAATTGTTTTGCTAAAGGTCTAGTAAATGGGGTAAGATTTATGAAGTATATTCATGAATTTGTCAATCTAAAGAATGCTAATTACATTTAAGTTGGAAAAATATATATGGCTTTAGTAATAAAAGGTGTAAATTATGGCAATGTATTTTCAAGGAAATAGAATTAAAAGTATATTGTTCTAATTTCTGGATGAGCTAAAAGGGTAAACTAAAAGGGACTAAGTTGCAGAAGGATTGTGTAGAGGGAAGAGGCAAAAAGACAAGCAAATGAGAACATCTTTTGCTTTCTCTATCCAAATAGTAAATCAAATTATGTGTATAGTCTTAATGTGTTCAGTCCCCATGTGTATGGTTTTTATGTAATATGTGTTTGTCTGTGTGTTACATGTGGTATGTTTTCTGCCTCCAGATGGCATAATTATGGTATAATATTTTATTGGCCTAAAGAAAGTAAACACCTAAATTAAGCAGGATTCTGTAGTCTGGACAAATTATTTGGTGTAAAAACCAGTTTTAAGTTTAATTAACGTCTTTTCAAGTTATTACTATAACAAAATGCATTATTTTACAAAAAGTTTATGTTCTACTCTTGGCTAAGTTTTTTTGACAGCCTTCCCAAAATTAAAATTTTAAGAGACTTTTTAACTGAGAAATTACCATATTTTGCCATGTATACTGCGCACCGCTGCACACCGATGTTTTTGCACACATTATACACAGGATTATCATGCCCATTATTATATCCATGGTATGTACTCATATCCATGTATAATGGGTATCCTTATTTTCCCTCAAAAATTTGGGCAAGAAAGTACACACTATACATGGCAAAATACAGTACTTTGAGTTATTCCAATGGGCCCCTGAAATACCTCAAGGACTTGTTCTCCCTGTTTTATTAAAGAAGTTTTTGAACTAATTAGGCCTACTTAATATGCTTAACATACATGGGAAGTTTTGCCAAATAAAGAAATAATAAGTATGTTCTTCTGTATACACATACTTTTATTATTAAAGTAGATGTTCTAGAGATTATATGAGTTCTGATATACTTTCACTTGTAATTTTAGTTATCTTAAAATGTTGTTGCAGGAAAGCAAATTCCTTTGTCAATTGCATTATACTCAACTCTGTAACCATGTCATTTTAAGTTTTGTCATTTATAAACAATCTCTTTTTTGCTCTAATGCATTTGCAAAAATATGTTATGTCTTGGGAGGGGTTCAGGGAGAGGACTCTGACTTGTTTTGGATTGCATATTTCTGAAAAGAGATTTTTGGATCATACCTCTGAACTGCATGAAGTTTGCTGGAGCTCTGAAATAACTGGATTTACAGCGGTGCATGATCAGGATAAATAGAAATTAATTACAGGACATAATATACTGAAGATAACTGTGGCATATATAGCTTTTTGCTAAAAATATTGCTATTTTTAATCATTTGTTTCTCAGACATAAAAAAAGTTTTCTTTTTCTTAAAGCAATTTGGTAAAGTATACCTTCATAAACAATATGGAGGCATTTATATTTTTCTCCCTGCCTGATCCCTCTAGAATTTGAGCTCACAATGAGTATTATTCTTTCCATGGCAATATGTTTGCATAAGTCCAACAGGAATCTGATTTCTTCATAATAGAATACATAAAGCCAGTTTCCAATTGTGATTCTATTAACTAAGTCTTTGACTGCAATGTCTTGCCTGAAGGAGGCATTCCTGGACTCTAGTTGTTACCAAAAAACCTTGAGGAACTGAGATTGACTTTTAAATCCAATAAAAGCTCACTGGAGAAATGGCCTCATACCATGTTTGGTCGTGTGGTTCATGGCAGTCTTTCCAGGTAGGAGTGAAAGTTTCTTTCCTGAAAGATGGCAAGGAGGAACCTCAAGACACTACGGCAACCTCAAGAACTTCAGGAATGTAGGTACTGCAGGCAAAGCCTTATGGCAGGCATGTGTGGCTTGGGTTCTATGCTCTGGAGGCTTGACTGAACCCTCCAGCAGAGCAGTCTTAAATAGCCTGTATGATCAATTGCTATTCATGTGGTATTTATGCAAATAATCAGGCCAAATTGAAACTGGACTTAACATAGTAAATGAATGGGTTTTGATTTAGCTCTTTGATAAAAATGAGAGTAATTTTAGGGGAAAAATTATGTTTCAATAAAATCTATTATACACAATTATGGAAAGTAGGCTCTAAATTCAGTAAATTGTCTATAAAACTTTCTCACCTATGAAGTAGACTGGGTCCTGAATTTCTCCAGCTTTCTTTCAAACTAATGTTTCACTTTTACTGTATCATTTGATTTGGAATTATTGAGAACTACTGATGCAGTATCAACCATACAGAATTTACCTGAGCACCTGATAATATCACCAGGAACATTTAAACTACAGATAAAAAAGTATCTATCAGCCTGGCTGACGTGGTTTAGTGGATTGAGCACCAGACTGCAAAGCAAAGGGTTGCCGGTTCAATTCCCAGTCAGGGTACATGCGTGGGTTGCAGGCCAGGTCCCAAGTATGGGGCACACGAGGGGCAACCACACATTGATGTTTCTCTCCCTCTCTTTCTCTTTCCCTTCCCCTCTCTCTAAAAATAAATAAAATCTTTTTTTTTAAAAAGGATCAGATTGTCACTGATTAATTTCATTACAACAAAAGCCTTGTATTTGGGAGTCTTCTCATCTAACACTTTCATAGAGTAAGAAACTGGCTTATGATTTGCTGTGTCCATTAAACTCTGTGTTCTGTTTTCATAGAATGTATACTATGACCTTGTTTACCTGGTTTCTCTGTCAAATTCTTGGGGGTTGTCTGGCTGGATTCTGCAGAAGCAACACCTCCCCTCAATGGGTGGTAATACTGGCCACTGAGAACCACCGCTGAGACTGTTGGGCCTGCACAGATTTCCTGAGCATGGTCTTTGCCAGCCTGCCATGGTGGATCCACCCTGTGAACCAGATACACTGGGACTGGCTAGAAGGCTTCTGACCTCCTCTTCAGACAGACATGTGAGAAAGTTTTCCATCTTGAGAGAGCAGGCCAACTGTACCAAGCCATAGCTTGCATATGCAGCTTGGGACGGTGTGGGGTGGCTGTCAGCATTACAGCTAGAAGTATGACAGCCCACACCCACCTGTATTGAATGCAGAAACAGGACTGCAAATGCAACTGTGCAGCTCATGGGGTGGATGCCAGCAACGCCGTGCAAGAATATTATGGTACTGACTGCTACAGAATATTGGGGTAGTTCCCTCCTCCTGGGTCTCTTGGGCTTCTATATTATATTTTTAGTCTTAGGATGTAGCCTTGACTGTATCTGTGGCATATGGATGCAAAGTGCCGACACGCTCACCACACGGGTCCCCTACTGGAAGAATTAACGTGAAGAATGTGAGATAGAAAAAGCAATGTTGGGGTGGAGTGTGCGGTCAATACATGGCTCTCCCACCATTGTGACGAGGGCTGGCCAGAAGGAATGTGTTTTGTTTTGGGAATGGATTGTAACTCTCTCCTTATCTCCTTTTGGGAGCGGCTTCTTGTCCTGTGACTGCTTCTTGATCTTTTCCTTCTGTATATGCACACTGACGTAATGTAGCTCTGGGCCACACACAGGTTTGTGCAAGCTGCACCCGTGCTACCTTTGTCTGGGGACCCCTTACAATGAGCTTCAGACTGGAGGAGGTGTGGTCTCTCGTGCACTCTGGTTTGGGGTTCTGTGCTGCAGTAACATAGCTAGAAAGTAACAGAAGTGGGATTCAAACCCAGACTTTATGATGCTGTGGGGTAGCTCAAGACATGGCCCCTCCACTTCACAGAACAGATGGCTGCCTGGCCAGTAGCCATAAGGAATGAGGAAAACAGTCTCTCAAGGACCCTGTGTCTCAAGGCTCCTGTGTGTTATCACAACCCTGTAGCACTTTCATACACCCTGCAGCTCCCTCCCTAAACCTGTAAGTATCCACCAAGGCTGGAGGTGAGGCGAGGCTGCTCTAGGACACCATCAGTGCCCTCGTGATGTATAGGTCGTCCACCTCTGCATTACTTGCAGAGGTATGCATTAAAATAATTCTCCATATAAAAACGATCCCTATTAATATGTGCATTTAAACTAGCTAACACTTCACATATATAAAAGAAAGTAAATTAACTATATTAAGAAACTGACAAAATTTGGTTGGCAATGTCTTCATTCTGATAACAAATATACTGGTTTCAAGAGTCGATGGCAATTGCAGACAATTATTTACAAACGAGGGTTAATTATTTTGAACATAAGTAATCAAGCTTATTCATCCACTAACATAAGTGAATAAATGGTTTACTTGACTTCAAGGGTACAGCTGGTAGGGAACTGCCTTGGGCCCAATAAAGAGTGGACCCTGGACTGAGGTTTCCTGGCCCGGCCTGCAAGGTCCCCTGAGCTGTCCTTGTCAGACTGAGAAACACTCTCCCTTGGCAGGGAACTCCCAGCCCACAATGTCACCATCCACACCACCACCAGGGTCCTCCTCAAGGGTTTAAAGGCATAGGTGATACTTATCACACTACTTAGAAGGATCACCCATTTTATATGCCACTTATTTAAACCTTCAGATGCCTGCCTAATGCACACAAAGCTGCCACCACACTCCGCCACTCCAGGGCGCATCAGCACACCCCCAGGAGTTGTGTGGTTCACAAGCCTGGCTGGCTCTATGTAGTGGTGGCCCTTAGGGAGAGAGGGTCACTCCCTCAGATATTTCCCTATTAAAATCCACTTCCTGACCACTTTTTTACTTAGGCCATGAATCACTAAATTCCAGAAGTCACCATGGATCTAAATTGATGGCTGAAGGCAGTTAATAACTTTCACATATTATTAAATAAATGAAAAACATTATTTAGATGCCGTTGAAAAACTGGTTCTAAACGCCAGTAAGATTCATGTTGGAAACAACGGGAGTGGGGTTTCAACATCTTATATATATGAGCTCTGAGAGTCCTCTCTCCGTCTAGAATTCCACCTAGAATCTTAATGTCAAGCTTAATTACCACTAAGACATTATTCTTTTGATGGAGGAAGGAGCAAATACCTATTGCAGATAACAGCTACATACACTTTTACAGATACATTGCAAAGAAAAAACAAAAAAAAAAGTATTGTTCTGAACAAATGTTCTTACTTGGCTTTCATCAGTGGCACGGCTGTTAATTATAAATGCTTCTCTAAATTGCCTAAACCAGCTTGGAGGTGATCTCAGCGTCATTTTCCAAAAGGTTGGTTAACTGATTGCTTGAAAACAAATTCATTCTGCAAGTATCAAAATGCAAACAAATTCTCTTCCCTAGTCCAATTGCAACAGAGCCAGGGTGTTTCTGAGGCAGGCTCTTCCTGCCCCTCCTTAGCTCTGGCCCACTGCCTTGGCCTGGACTTCCCCACCTCTGTTCTTTCAGGGCCAGGTGTCTGGCAGTCTCTGCATCCCGTCCCATCTGTGTGCTCCAGCAGCTGCCTAGGCTCCTAACCTTCTGTGCTGTGCTCCCACTGCCACCAAAAATCTTGAAATCTGTTGTTCTGCACTCTCCAAATCAACCACTCACATGTACCAGCTTTACACCTTACCTCCAACTCAAGATCCACAACTCTTGGCAAAGATGCCAAGGTTCCCTGGAGAAGCACTGGTCAAAGTGCCACAGAAACAAAGGGCCTCAGAAGCCCTCACCCGGTCTCAGGAACCTGAGAAACTCTATGGAGCCACCCACCATCACCTTCTCATTCCCACTATTTGCAGGTTAGACCCCGGTGATTATGTTCTAAATAGGACACATCTGAACACATTTAACTGGTTGTAGACTGAACGTTTACACAGTACATCTGTGTCTGGGCTTGATTTGCTTAACCTACCTACAAGGTAATAAATTAACCTGTTACTACAGGCATACTTCAATTTATTGTGCTTCGCTTTACTGCACATCACAGACATCACGTGTTTTACAAATTGAAGGCAAGGCGCTCTACCAGCAAAAAATTACGACTCACTTTATTGCGCACCTTGCTTTATTGTGGTGGTCTAGAACGAAGCCCGTAATACCTCTGAGGTACTTCTGCATTCACATAAGCTGGCAGAAGACTCAAGACTGCTGGGTCAGAGACAAAGAACTTTATTATTCATTCACAGCAGAGCAGGCAACATAAGCATTATGTTGGTGTCCATTCTCCTGGACGCCAAACTCTGACGGGGTGGCGTTAAGGGCCCCAGATGGAAGCTGCACGTGCTGCTTATGCTCGCATCACAGCTGAGAAACCTGTGCTTAGCAAACCCGCTGCTTTATACTAAGCAGTGAAATTGCTCTTTGTTCCCAAGAGATACATCATCTCATCCTTCAAGGTTGCTCGTTGCAAATATAACCCTAAGAAATGGCCCAGTAAAGATCATTCTTGGCACACCCAGCAAGAGACATAAAACAATGCGAGAGACCCGTGAAGGAGTATCTCCCAACAACCTGTGTGTATTGCTAACCTGAGACGAAAACCTTTATAAGGTTCACGGTCCCAGCAACTGCTGCTCCACGTGAATTCCCACCACAGTGTTCGTGTCATGAATTGTAAAAGCAGCAGCATATGCCCCTCATTGGAAGGGTACTTTCAAACACCTGTAATTTAATTGTTTAGTCCAACAGCACCATGTGGGATCTCCCCAGCTGATCTCCCCAATACAACGGCCCGCACACAGACTTGGCTTCTCTTCCTCTTTTGTTTCACCCCCTCCACCTTGGGAATTTATCTTTGTCTGGAAATGTATTTTTTTTAATTAAAAAAAAAACAAAAAACTAATAAACTGATAGTGGACAGGACAAGCAGCTGGTCTCAACCTGGGCAAATCTTCAGTTCCAGAAATCTTCATCCATACAGTTAAAGGAGGAGAAACCACTATGGTAGGTCAGAAAATGAAAAACAATGAGGGAAAGTCCCACTGGGCAAACGCTCACACTCTGAAACGTACTTTAGAGGAGGAGGCAGCTTTTGTTGTAAGGTCGGCAATTTTTCAAACTTATACTTTTTACTTCCCATATACTGAAAAACAATTTAAATGCCTGACTGCTTAAAGTTCAACAGCCCATAAACAAGCATGTAAATATATACTCAATTAGAAAATCTGTAATTATCACAGAATAAATTACATATTAATAAATTTAAACATCATAAACATACCTACTTGTGCATAACAAATTTTTGTACGGGGGCCTAAATGGAAGGTGATTTTGTTCCTATGTGAAGAAAATAACTTTACCTTCAACTAACATATTTCAATAATTATTGGATATCAACTATATTTTACATATTTTTCTAGGCATATTTATATTATTGGAACTGTAATGTTCTACATATACTACCATTACAATAACAACAGCAGCAGCAACCAAGAAATGACCCTCTAGGCAGGACATGAGATATGTTGGCATCTGTGACAGGGAAACAGAGGTCGGGTCAGGTCATGCCAGGGGTGGGCATGGTGGACAGCTGCAGCTTACCATGAGAGAAAGTTAAGGTCCAAAAGAGAGGAGAGTGGAGCAGCTGCCCTGGCTAGGAAATTCTCAGCTAGATCCAGTTACCAAAGGAAAGCATGGAAATATAGTCTCCCCCAGTGAGCAAAGGAAAATAGGAAACAAAGGTTGGCATGAGTGAAAACTTCTATCACACAGGGTGCACTTCCCTGACATGGAAAGTTGAGGTCCCTGAACACCTTTCCTGGGTGATAATGAACTAAACGCCTGCACCTGTGCTGAGCAGCCATCCATCCCACACATGATCACAATCTCAGCATCCACTGAGCACTCGCCCTCTCGGGCACCGTGCTCAGAGTTGTACGTGCATCATTTCAGTGAGTCTTTACAATTTTCCCAGAGGTAAGGTGCTACTGTTACCCACTTTGTGCCCCAAAAGAACAGTTCAGAGTGATGAAGTAATTGTTCATGGTTACACAACTTAGAAGTATCAAGGCCAATATCTGACCCCAAGTACTTTCCTAATCACTATCTTACATGTTACAACACTCTATGCATAGTTTGGGGAAGGGGAGGCAGAAAAGGTTAGAAATAAAGAGTAACCGTCCCCCTCCTTTTTAAGAATCACCTTGTCCTAACCTGGAGCTGATCAGTGCAAAACAACAAAATTAATACCATGGGGACTTCGGGTCAAGATGGCAGCATAGGCAGACATAGCTCGCCTCTTCGCACAACCACATCAAAATTACAACTAAACTATAGAACTACCATCACTCGGAACCACCAGAAATGGAGTTGAATGGAAGTCTGACAACTACGGAATTAAAGAAACCACATCCATCCAGACTGGTAGGAGGGGCATGGACACGGAATGGGATGGTCCTTCACCCACATGTGGTGGATAAAAATTCGGGAGGGACTGCTCAGGAACGAGGAATCCCAGCCCCAAACCAGGCCCTCCAGCCCACAGTTTCAGTGCCAGAAATAGAAGTCCCCACTTCTGGCTGTAAAAAGCAGCAGGGAGAGAGTAGAGAGAAGAAACTGCTGAACCCTCAAGCAGTTCTTAAAGAACCCACACACGGACTCACCTACTCAGACTCACTCCCTCTGAACTCCAGCACCAGCATAGCAGCGTGAAAGGCACCAGAGGCACACAGGGAGGACATGAGGTGCCTGGCAGCAAGGTGAGCAGAGGCCATTGTCCCTTTTCCAAACTCTCCCCTAACAAAGCCAACAAGCCGGCTAACAGTGTACGACCTGCCCTGGAGATCCTCAGAGACTCCACCCCACCCAATTTATAGGTCCATCCAAGCTTCTTTTGCATATGAATGGCTGGTTTTAGCTTCTGCTAAATCCCATCAAACAAGCAACAGCTGGCCCCAGGCCTTGAACTGGCAGCAGCCAGCCAAGATTCACAGCTCGGCTTTGCCTAGGAATCTCCAAGCCCAGCATAGTAAGCAGCCATCTCAGATTGCTTTATAGCTCCTGCAGGGTGGCCCCAGGCAGAACACAGGTGGGGGCTGACCTTGGCCTGTACCAACTGGGAAATCTGAGAACCTGCACACCCAGTGAACAACTACAGACCATGTTGGAGCACCAGCATCCTGCCCCTGCACAGCTGATCCTCCATAGAGGGCGGAGGTTAGTGGTAAGTGGTCACAGCCAATCCTTGCATCTAACTGGCCTGGGTAAATCCCTCCCATTGATCTGCCAACAGCAACCAAGGTTCAATTACAACAGGTGTACCCACTCGAAGGGCACACCTCAAGTACCCAGCTTGGGTGATAGGGGAGGCTGTGCCACTGGCCCCTACAGGTCACCTACTACATTAGGCCACACTACCAAGACAGAGAGTCATAGCAGCTCTACCTAATACATAGAAACAAACACAGGGAGGCTGCCAAAACAAGGAAACAAAGAAACACAGCCCAAACGAAAGAACAGATCAAAACTCCAGAAAAGAGCTAAACAAAATGGAGATAAGCAATGTATCAGATGCAAAATTCAAAGCACTAGTTATAAGGATGCTCAAGGAACTTAGTGAGGACCTCAGTAGCATAAACAAGATCCAGTCAAAAACAAAGGATACACAAATTGAAATAAAGAACAACTTACAGGGAAACAACAGTGGAGCAGATGAAGCCAAGAATCAAATCAATGATTTGGAAATTAAGGAAGCAAAAAAAAAAATCAATAGAACAATAAGAAGAAAAGAGAATCCAAAAAAAATGATAGTAGAAGCAGCCTCTGGGACAACTTCAAGAGGTCCAACATTCACATCACAGGGTGCCAGAAAGAGAAGAGAAAGAACAGGAAACTGGAAACTTATTTGAAAAAATAACGAAACAAAACTTCCCTAATTTGGTGAAGGAAATAAGCATGCAAGTCCAGGAAGCACAGAGAGTCCCAAACAAGATGGATGCAAAAACGCCCATGCCAAGACACATAATTAAAATGCTAAAGGTTAAATATAAAGAGAGAATCTTAAAAGCAGCAAGAAAAGAAGTTAGTTACCTACAGTGGAGTTCCCATAAGACTATCAGATGATTTCTCAAAAGAAACTTTGCAGGCTAGAAGCGACTGGCAAGAAATATTCAAAGTCACGAAGAGCAGGCACCTACAGCCAAGACTGCTCTACCCAGCAAAGATATCATTTAGAATTGAAGGACAGACAAAGAGCTTCCCAGACAAGAAAAATCTAAAGGAGTTTTTCATCGCCAACCTATTATTATATGAAATGTTAAAGGGACTTACATAAGAAAAAGAAGATCAAAACAAACAATAAGACAAAAAATACGTATCTCTCAACAATTGAATCTAAAAACAAAGCAAACAAGAACAGAGACAGAATCATGGATATGGAGACCATTTTAATGGTTGCCAAAGGGGAGGGGAGTGTGGGGGAATGGGTGAGGAGGTGAGGGGACTAGGAAGTACAAATAGGTAGTTACAGAATAGCCATGGGGACGTAGAGTACAGTACAGGAAATGGAGTAGCCCAAGAACACATACATTGACCCATGGACATGAACAATGGTATGGGGATTGCCTGAAGGACTGGGGGTTGCTGGGTGGAGGGGGATAAAGCGGGAAAAAATCAAGACAACTGTAATAGCATAATCAATAAAATACAATTTAAAGAAAGGAAAAATTTTCAGTCCTTTCAGTAATTAATTCCTTTCAGTGTATACATTCAGTAATTAAAAAACAAAATAGGACATATGCGAATTCATAAATTAAGTTCATCACCACAGAATCTTCAAACACCTAATAGCTTATTTAAGTGAAATATGAACAATATTAGAAATGACAAAGAATTTCAAATAATATCTATGCCATCAAGTTTAATCTACTCAATATGCAACTTTATGTGCAAATTAATTGGAAGCCTGTGCGTTTCTGCTAACTTAAAAGCCACATATGGAATCCATATAAAGCAGTTTTCGAGCCTGCTCATTCCAAAGCACGAGAGTAATACATAATAAATAACCTGAATACTTACTCGACATAGGCAAGGTTGATGTTAATCAAATTGACTGCACCAAAACTGCTTAGCAGAACTAAACGGCGCCAGAGCGCTAGGTCTTGGAAACTCGGGCAACTGGCAAGCACAGAGCCTACAGACAGCACAGGCCAAACGCAACTTCATCGCAGTTCAGTGCATAAATGGTAAACAGATGCCTCCTCTCCCATTGTCCCCGGCACACACTCGCCTCACGCAGCAAGGCCGGGCGAGAACGGCTGAGCCCACTGAGCTCCCAGAATAGCAGCTGTTCCCTGCTCTAAAATCTGGGAGTTCTCTTTATAATTTTGTTTGGAGGGAGAGGGGAGAAAGCAGATTGCAGGGAGGTACAAGAGGGGAAGTGGGAAGAAAGGCAAAAACTAGAGGGCTAAGCAATGTTTAAGGTCCCTTTTAACACGTGAGTTCTAAGATCAGGACTGCAAAAAACCAATTAAAAGATAGTTCCAACAAGTGGGCACTAAAAGGACCCACAAGAACACGGAATTAAGTATTTGCATTCCTGCTGAAAATAATTCCAACTTGCTGTTCTTTCATCAGCAGGTTAACCTTTTAAAAAAGTGAGAAAGTGATATAGCTTTCCTAAAAGCAAAAAGCCCTGTCTTCTCAATTTGGAATTAAAATCCTAGAAAGAAGGGAGATGAAAAGAGGAGAATTCGATAGAAAGGACGTTTAAAATTTAAAAACTGCACTTGAAGGGTTCTTAGCAGTAATTAATGATGTCTTAGTGCCTCCAGCTAAAATGTACTAATTTCACTGTTCAAAGAGTTTACTTTCCAATCTTCATCTAAGAACAAAAAATACAATAATAGTCTATTTTTCTGCTTGTGGCTTAGTATCTAAAACTGATCTCTGGTTTTTATTTTTAACTGAAAGGAAAATTTCATTTCGTTTGCATGGCTATGGTAGGTATGTACAGTGATAATGAAATTTTAGTCTCTCATGCAGAGGGTAATTTTTAGAGGCCATATGGTCACCTAGGTAACTTTCGTTTCTCCGGAGAACACATTTTCTCCTTAACAACAACAAACAGAGTCCAGAGATATAGATGAATACATAATGTGCATGGAGACTACATACTGATAATACATATTTAAAAATCCAAGGGTATATGTCAATATTTAAATGGAGCATATATGTATTTCACACACTAGAAAAGATATTTCAATCCTCTCTTGAGGGACCCCCCAACCCTTTCATCTCTAAAATATTGATTCTGCATATTTTAAAAAAAGATGAGTAAAACACTATGTTTGCCCCTTTTACGTAATAGTTTTAAATCCTCACCTGAAAGCAACTTTAGAATTCTCAAAGCAGACAGCAAAAATATTAGGCATTATGAAATCTTACAGACTCAGAAAAAAAAACGAAAATGCCACATATGACGGTGTCCTCTAACCATCTCTTCATTCAGTTTATTCTTTCAAAGAGCAATAGACGAAGCTAAAAGAACGGGTATCGGAGAAACACTATTTTCATTAAGATTCCAGTTGCGAGATTAAAAAAATACTAAGCAGCACTTCTCACATGACACGGCATGTAGGCACCAGCAATAAAACGTGCTCACAAAGACCCCAACCAACTACAGTTTTCTGTCTACATAAAGGTCATGTTGAAAAACACTGAGCCAGGGTCAGGTTTTTGGAGCTGTTCTTCAGTTACTTAACACTGTAACTCCTTTAGAAGTACAGGGTTTCTCTCAAAATGACTAAAGCAGACTAATTGATTTTTTTGGGGGGGTTGTGTGAAATTGATATTTTATTCACAAGGTATTTGTTCTGTGTGTTGAAAACACTCTACATGTTATCCTGAGGGGGAAATGCTGGTAAAACCAGAAGAAACGCTGAAAGGTAACAATGGAAAAGCACATTTTTCGTTTGCAAACTTAAGTAACTCAGGTTTGCTAAATTCAAATCCTTGTTAGTGCCTACAACTGAATCTCTACAGACAAATTTTGGTTGGTTGTTTTAGGGTACTTGTTCACAGCTCTTAGAACATTTGTCTAAGAGTCTCCCTTTTACTACAACTGAACCAAAAGAACTACTAGAACTGTGGTGAACTTCTTCTCCAAAACAAGGTGTACGATGTTGCTGAGTTGTTTTTACAATAGAAAAGCGTAAGTCAAGTGTCCTGTTCTAAAAAGTGCATCAAATAAGTGGACTCATTCCAAAACTTAACATAATCAATAATAACTTGAAGAAAGAGGAGAGGAGCAGATTTCCTAAGTCTTTAAGGTTGACTTCCTGTTAGCCTGAGATATAATTTTCCAAAGTATTTTCATTTTTATACCAAAGATGTCACTCGCTACTCACTGGGCCTGGGGTGGGCAACATTTCAGAAATGGGGGGTGCCCCTCTTTTTTCACTGATAAGAAGTAGACCCCAGAGTAGGCAAACATTTCAACACATACCCCCACCCACGTGACTTCTAGAGATTGCTCCATTTCACTAACAGGTATCAGCTTATAAATGCATGCCTTCCTGTGAATAACTTGAAAGTAGTGCTCCCCAAAGTGTGATTCCCTGGTGACCTGTGGTGCCAGAAGAGACCATTTTAGAGTACAGCACTAAATAACTTTGAATAAGAAAGTCATTTCCTATTCTGCTCTTCTAATCCTCCGGTCTAGTCAAGGAGAAAGTCTCCTTTTGGTGCCAGGATGTCGAACACTGCACACTTGTTAACCTCCGCGGTGACAAAGGAAAATCTGCCTGACTCAGGCCTGCCAGCAGGCACCAAGAGCTGCCTGGAAGTTAATAAGCCATATTATTGTCATTGTATGCATTGGAAGAGTAATATTTTTTAAGTTTCCTTTTGAAAGAAATGTATTTAAGTTTTAAAACCGAGTCAATTTAAAAGAAAATTAGTTTGAAATGACCTAGGTCCTTGCAACTCAAAATGAGATCCATGGATCGGCAGCTTCTGCCTCAGCTGGGAGCTTGTTAAAGGTGCAAGATCTTTGGCCCCTCTGATACCTGTTCAGTCAGAATCTGCTTCTTAAACAAGATCCCAGTGTGAATCGTATGCTCATTGAAATCTGAGAAACACTGGGGTGGCCCGTGAGTTTATCCAAAACCATGCAGGCAGTTTGCAAATGACTGAGCTCCGAGATGCACAGCTCCAGATCATCAGGTGGCTCTCCTCAACACTCCCGGGAATCAGGTGGAGGAGGTCAGGACAAAGAGCAACTTGTGCTTTCCCAACAGGGAGCTCAAACCATCAACGGATTGTGAGATCAATGAGTGAATCTAAACCAGCAGTGCTTGGGGGTGTAATGGGTAAGCTCGACTCACTTTAAATAAGCTCCTAAAATATCCGGTCATGCTACATAGATCATTCTTTTTACCAATGGATACCACAGTAAAATTCTACTTAGCCCTCTCCTTCGTCCCTCCTTTTCCACCTGCGAGGGCTGGGGTTTTCTGCACACCTGCTGCACGAGAATGGTGACAAGGCTCTTGCCCTGGCTTTTTCTCCCAGGGCTGAGTGCAGTTACAGAGAAAGTTACGCTCAGAAATAGGACAGCCTGGGTCTTCCACTTCAGGTGATATAGAGGCAAAATATCACAGCTGTCCATGAGTCCCACTAATGCCCCAGAGGAGAAGCCAGGCAGCTGCTCACCCACCAAGATGGGTGACTCATTCAGTCAACGATCCAGGTAGTTCAGCCGAAATCCTGGCTGTGCATCACCTGGAAGGACACGCAGGGAGAAATGCGAGTTATCTCTATCACTGACTTGATGATTGCCTTCGAAACCTAAAGAATTTGTCTGAAATACACAAAGTAAAACAGTGACCAAAATACGCAGGACTTGTGATACCATAGAAGCTAAAAAATACAGTTACAGCCCTCTAGATAATTCCAGAATATCCAGACGTAACAAGTGTTAATAAAATGTTTCCATTTCCCCCCCAGGTGTTTGGCCAAAACTCAACTTCCTAGTATAAAACACTAACATAAAAGACAGCTTGGTTTTGCAAAGAAAATGAAGAATGAATCTAACTGGGTAAGGAAAAATGGGAAAATTAACAACAAACAATAGACATGAACTCAGAGTCTGGTATATGCATGATAAGAATTACATGCCATTCATTTCAATAAAAAGAACGTTGTGAACATTTGTTAGATCTTTCTTCCCTTTAGTTATCTTGAGAAAGTACTTATGTAGGCAGAACATTAGAGAGAACAAACAATATATGTGACAATGTAAGATTATTTTAATGGTTCTGAAAGAAATTAAGACAAACAGCCAAAAGCAATTATGGGTGTTGAGGAAAATGGAATAATAATTGCTAATACTTGCTTATTCCAAGCAGTTCATGTATGTATATTCACTCCTCCAATCCCCACGACTCGAGACCATTTTTAGGCCTTAATACTACAATTAATAACATGAACACTAAGCAAAGAATGCCACTTTGCAGATGAGGAAGACACAAACTACAAGGTGAGCAACCTAAGGTCACGAGCCTGGGAAAGACGCTGGGTAAAAATTCACACACACTCAGTGTCCAAACTCCGTCCCACCACCTGCCTCACACAGGAGGCACTGGGACGCCCACGTCTGCAGGATGAGACCTTTCTCGCTAACACTGTACTCTTACAAAGCACTTTCCTGAAAGCCCAATAACTGTGCACTCTTCATCAGTTCAGGAGCTGGGCCACACTGATCGACGATGCCTTAAAACAGGAAATCAAAGTTTGGGCATTAAATGCTTCAGCGGTGATGAGAACTACAGTACTTACTTGGCAGAATTAAGTTTTAAGGCTGCTTCAGGGGAAATGTTAACAGTTGGGGGAAATTTTTGTTGGAAGCAAAACATCATACTTTGAGAAATGCTTCAGTCAAGTATTCCTTTTATTAGGACTACTTAATTAAGTAAAAAGCATTAAAATCGTTGGCTTGAATATTTTTTAGAGCTCCAGCTGTTCCCTCCAGATTTTTGGAAATTTGAGCCTTAGTGCCAAGTTTAATTTAGAAAAAAATTCCAACAAGCAAGAAGAGCCCTCTGCCTTGGAATACTTACCTAAATTGTAAATAGGGGCTGGAAGAGCTCTCGAATGTCACTGTGATTTTCAGTGAGGGAGCCAGCATGTTTTGTCACCCATTTCCAAACACTAATTTGTTACTGTGGTCGGTAAGTGCGTTACTGAAAAATTACACATTGCATTTCATAATTAACGAATCTTCATGTACTGGGTTGGCCAAAAAGCCCGTTACGTTTTTTTCCGTACGACAGCTCCAGTAGTGCTTGTGTCTTTAACGTCATTCGAAACGATTTTGTTAGACTTTTATGTGACAGCTGTCATATCAGTGCGCATTTTTTTTTAAAAGTATCAAAATTAGGGAGTTTTTGTGCAGCCATTGTAACATTGAAGATGGAAGAAAACACGCAACATTTTCCGCACCTTATGCTTAGTTATTTCAAGAAAGGTAAAAATGCAACTGAAACTCAAAGAAAAGATGTGTGCAGTGTGTGGAGAAGGTGCTGTGACTGACCAAATGTGTCAAAAGTGGTTTGTGAAGTTTCTTGGTACTATTGACATCTTGGCCAAACAATTCTTTGCTGTGGGGCTGTCGGATGCACTGGAAGATGTTTAGCAGCACCCCTGGTCTCTACTCACCAGAAACCAATAGCAGGAGATAACTGGCATCCTCGAAATATCCAAATCAATAAAGTTACTGGTGAAAATGAAAAATGTCTTTTATTTTACTGAAAAAACATCACGGACTTTTTGGCCAACCCAATACATACAGATAATAATACCACAGTGCGAACCACAGCGTCGGCAAGCCATTTGGGGTTTATTTGGTATTTTTGGTAGTGATGATGTCCATGTCCCACCACCACATCTGAGAGATAACTCAGATTTTTACTCAAAACTGTATTTCTTTCAAGACTTCTACTTTAGGGGTCCAGCCATAAACACCTAATTTACTTTGTCAGGGGGGTAAGGGAAAGGAAGACATCAAGAAAATAATGGGAAAATTCATTATACATATACCGAATATTCTACATTGAGACTTTTCTTTCTAAAGGAAACTGACAAATATCAGGGCTGGGCCTCCTGCATTTGCTTTACTGTCAGCTCTCGGTGGCACTGCTGCAAAATGCCAGCTGCGGAAGGAATGTCCCCACTGCGCCGCTGCAGCGCGGAGAAGTCCGCGTAACTGCGGTGGGGGTGCAGGGAGCACTCCCCTCCCCCAGTCCAAAACCAGCGTAGGCAGGCTGGGGGCCCAGGAAGCCCCAGGGAAAACAGGCTCCAGAGCGAGCACCTCGGGCAGGGAGGCTGGTTTCTGTCGGAAGAACAGTCGGCTGTCCTGCGTCTGTGCTCGGACGGGGGCCGTGCGCTAAGGTGTGTAGGATGGCAAGTCCAAACAATCAAAATGCCTATTTCTCCCTTGTTCCTGTTGAATAGATAGCTTCTATCCCTATCTGACGCTAATTTTTAGCATACTAATTGCAGCTCAGGTAGTTCTCTTTAGCAGAGATTTTCTCATTTTGTTTTCAAGTTTGCTTTCAGGTTTAAAAATAAGCTGGCATTTCTGGATTATTAAAAAATTCCACAAGGGATAAAGTGGGCCACATTATTTTTTTCCTCATAAGCAAGGAACACTAGCATCACGTGCTGGTGAAATCAGCTACCCTTTGGTCAGAACTCTACACCACCCACTCCCAACCCCTCAAGTGCACGCCCCCACCCCCTCCAAGAGCCAAGGGAAGAGATGCCACAGCTTGCCCAGGAAAACAAGCCAGAGCTACTCAACTTCAGCTGAGCATCAAAATCACCTCCGGGATTTAAAAAACAAAAAACACAAATACCAGGGCCCGTCCCAACCTACTGAATCAGATCCCCTGCAGGAAGACTGAAATTTCCTGACTAACAACTTACTGTATATGCTGCTATATCTACAGAGGGTGAAATATCACCTAGTCCTACAGGAGGCATACCTAGTCAGTGAGAGACTGGCTGGCTCCCTATGCAGAGGAGAGAAATCCACACCAGAAATAATTTTTTTTAAAAAACATGCCTGGCCATCAAGATTAAAAGCCATCTGAAGGCTTACAAGGGTGGTTTTCAATTGTTTGCTTAGGCCATAGACCACCTTTTCATTTTCAAGCAAAATCCCTCACAGTATCCCAGAATATCCAACCTAATGGCTGACTTTTTCTGGGGGAGAGAGGTCAGACACACTGCCATTCAGGCCCCTGCACACCTCAAGGAAGCCTGAGCTGCCGCTAGCACATCTTAAAAACCACTGACCCAGAATAAACATTCAAATGTTTAAATATACAGTTCTGAATTCAAATAATTAACTAGAGGATTAGGGTTCTGATTAGCACTTCGCTTAGGGAGATGAGTTTAACAGATTCACCTGAAAAAGAGGGGAAGGTTTCACTGCGCCAGAAATTCTGCGTGAGACAACAATGTTCTCTGGCTGCCAGGAAAAGCATGTGCAGTGTCGCCCGGGTTCACAACCACTATGCATACTGAGAGGGTTACCTTTTACAAAGCACCTCCACAAGCATGATCGCATTGGGCAATGACTCTGTGAGCTATTGAAATTATTTTCCCCATACGGTAGGTGGGCAACTGAGGAACTAACTGCCTTATGAGAGCACATTACTCCAAGACAAACCAGGCAGCAGCAGAGGCCTCTGCCTCCAGGTCCAGCACAGCCTGGAGACCTAAGGGGGACTGGGAGAGTTAACACCCCACAGCTCTCCGGATGGTTGAAACAGCAGGTAAAGAATGTGTTCCATGCCCTGGCCAGGTAGCTCAGTGGCTTAGAGTGTCATACCAATAAACCAAGGTTGTGGTAGTGTGGTGGAACACAGAGAAGAGTCAACCAGTGAACGCATAAATAACTGAACAAGTCAATGTTTGTTTCTCGCTCTCTCCCTTCAGCTCTCTCTAAAATCAATAAATTTAAAAGTATGTATTTTTTAAAAGAATGTGTTCCATTCTGATTGCTACGCTAATGGAGGTATATCCACCTGGGACCACAGGCAGAGTTACCACGACCAGGGCAAATCACAATGTGGAAACAATGAATGAAAAACACATGGAGGAAGAGCTTTTAGAGCTATAAAACCGGATGTTTAGGGATAACATAATGGCTATTTTTAAATAATGAAGGGCTATGGAAAAGGGAGATTAGTCATATTTTGTAGTACACACATGTAACCTAGGTCATTGCCCTTCTCCTTGCTGAAAAATTCGGTCCTAAAACCATTATTGGGGACCAAACATGATGGGCCTCTGCTCAGGGAGTGGTACTAGGAGGGATGTGGAAGTCCAGAGCAGGGTCCCACAGCCTGATCACAGTGAGAAGGGTGATCACATGGGTGTGTGGGTCGTGACATGGCATGTTGGAGCACCAGCAGGTAAGGAGGGCAGCCACGTGAGGGGCAGGAACAGCAAGGGAAGGCTGGCAGCCTACAGGAGCTTTTAGCAAAAAAGTGAATGGTTAAGAGTAATGGGAGCCAGGAATCTCACTGTCAAAGACGGTAGTTATGAATATGGAAAAGGAAAAACCTAGAATATACTCTGTGGTATCAGACAGGGATCTGAGGTATCACTCCGAACTTATGGTTTCCAAAATGTATAACTAGATACAGAAATGAAGATACAAATGTGTGTGCGTGTGCATACATGTACAGACACACACATACTCCATTGTTGTGTCCACTGAGAGACCCCAGGGCTGGTGACAGCCTCACAGTGATGAGCACACTTAACAACCAGATCTTGGCTTCTAAACACCATTTTCCATGCAAAGGAAGCAAGGTTCCCTAGAGAAATGGCTGATACAGAACAGATGACACAGTAAATTATAAAATGAGTTTGGAACATGCTGTTCTACCAGAAAACAAAGAAGGGCTCAAAGAATGATGGGAGTTAGGGGCTCCGGGGGCAGCCCAAAAACACTGCTTCTGCTGCCAAACCTGGACCAAATGGAACATCAAAGTAAGTAACAGGAGTAACAGTTTGATGAAAACACACTGAAAGGAAGAAAGCCCTAAGTTCTTACTGATATAAATAAACATAAAAAATTTGATGAGGAAAGGGCTATTTACATAGTTTCCAATTAACATGCCACAGAATCACCAAAATTACCAAAAAAAAAATAAAAGAGTGACTTAATGGTGGAGAAGCTTGACAGACCACCCCTTAATCAGGTGACCATCATCAGTAGTGGCACAAACAAAAACCACTGCCACCTGAGGACAAGCAACAGCGAGAACGCAGCATCATTGCTGTAATTTTCCTGCCAGAGACACACAGACTGAGTCTCAGGATAAGGAAACAGCAGACAAGCCCAGATTAAGGGACCTTCTACCGAATAACTGGTTTATCATCTTTTAAAAGTGTCCCGAGCCTGACAGTGAAGGACTGAAAAAGACTAGAAAGGCCAAATACGAAGAGCGTTCTGAACTGGATTCCTTTGCTTTATAAGACATGATTGGAACAACCGGGAGACTTGAATGAGGTCTAAGGGTTTGATGGCTGTACTGTCTCAGCAGGTAATGTCCTGGCTTTGATGGCTGCACTGTGGCTAGCTGGGAAAACCTCCTAGCTTACAGAAAACACAGCCTGAGGTGCTGCTGTGATAGCCTGGCAACTGCCTCTCAAGTGATTCTGGATAAAAGCAAATTGTACCACTTCCCATTTTTCTATAGGTGTGAGATTATTCCAAAATAAAAACTAAAAATCAACAACAGTAAATTAGAAGGATAGAAGTTACAAGAAAACAGGCTGGTGAGGCTCAGGGGACTGAGCGCTGGACTGCGGACCAAAGGACATGCGTTCCATTCCGGGTGAGGGCGCATGCCTGGGTTGCAGGCAACCACACACTGATGATTCTCTCCCTCTCTTTCTCCTTCCCTTCCCCTCTCTCTAAAAATAAATACATAAAATGTTTTAAAAAACAAAAACAAGAAAAGAAGTTATAGGAAAACAGAGGATACCTGGTTTGAGGATAGGTGAAACTCTGTAACAATTAAAGTGGTCCAAAAAGAGATCCATCCTTAGAAGGGTTGGCAGGACGTGGAAGAGAAAATGCTCATTGAATAGGTAGTCAGAGGAGATGACGTATGTTATAATGACTTCTTCAATCAGCGAACATTTATTAAACATCTACTGCGTTTCAGGCAATGTGCTAGACATAGGCTTATGACAACGACTCAGACAGAGTCCCCGCAGTGGGGGCCTCCTAACCCAGCAACATACGATGATTTGGAAGTTAGAAATGCTAAGACAGTCGTTGGTGTTAAAACAGAAAGAAGCATGTGACTCAAGAACATTGTCTTTAATACTCTAATTTTCCTTTATGAATTTTTAATAGATGACATAATAGTTTATTTTTCTATCACATTCTTTAACTACATTTTCATCCTAACATTTTTATGCTTGTGGGTGGTGTTAATTGAGGCATACTCAAAAACTTTATCACTTTTCAATTATGAACAGATGTAAGTAACTTGATGTTTTATTCTAAAATAGCAAGCATCTTCTAAAATAAGTTGCAAAGAAGAAGCTAGAGCCATAGTTACTGGAAGAGACTTAACCCTCCAAAAGTGAAGCCTGGCATGTTCTTCGGCGCCTCCAGAGTCACTTCACATCTCTGCACTCCGGTTTCTTCATCTGTCAGAGTAAGCTTATTAGATGCTTTGAGATGCATAGAAGAAAGACATCATAATTACAAAGCTCTGTTCAAATGCAGGTTGTTTTCACCTTCTGCCAGGGACTAGCTATTACTGTGGCCATATTAAGATAGAGTGATCCATCTAAATGAGCTCACGTTGGCAATTTTATGGTGGGTGGAACATTATTTGGTTTTGCAACTTTTCCTCTTGGCTTCGTTTCAGTCTTCCAGGCATATCATCAAGTAGGAATGCTTCAGTGCCTTCTCACTGACCCGGGAGTGAGCAACCAGACTAAGCAAGTAAGTATTCAATTACTTCCCCCACTGAGGTCTGTACACCTTTCTGATACTTTTCCCATATGACACTTTTCATAACCATAGTTAGCTTTCTCCTACCATCTCCCTGTAATTCAAAAGGCAGTTTAGACTTCCATATGGTTGCCATCGGAGCTAACAGATGTCTAACAAATTAAAGCAAAAATTACGCCTTATAAACTGCTGATGTATCATCATTCGAGAACATCTTAAAATTTATAGTGAATCACAAGATAAGGCTTTCTACTTGATGCCCCCTAAGGTTCCTTAAATCTCTCTGCTATCTGAATTTAAGCCCTATGGAAACAAATTAGGTACAACATTCTGCCGTCAACCCAGGATAAACCTCCACCTAAAGACACAATGTAGTATTTTGCAAGCACATCAAAGAGAATTTGGCCTCAAGTATCCAAGGCTGTTCTAATCCTTGTATAGCAAAGAGAAGAAAAAAATGAATCACTTGGTTCTTCCAAATCATTCAAAGCTTCCACTGATCCATGAGACTTTTTTCTAACAAGTGATGATTAAATCTACAAAATCCATTAGCCTCATCCCCTTTTGATCCAAAGGGTACCATTATTTCCTGGTAGTAATGATGCCGATGTACCACCAGGCTAAGGTATTCCAGAAATTGTGCCCTAGCTGGTGTGGCTCAGTGGATTGAGTGCTGGCCTGCAAACCAAAGGGTTGCCGGTTTGATTCCCAGTCTAGGGCACATGCCTGGGTTGCAGGCCAGGTTCCTGGTGGGGGGAGGCATGTGAGAGGCCACCACACATTGATGTATCTCTCCCTCTCTTTCTCCCTCCCTTCCCCTCTTTAAAAATGAATAAATAAAATTTTAAAAAAAGAAATTGTAAAGTCTGTGATGAAACTAGTATGAAATCTAGAGATAATAATATTCACCTTTTGAATATTGAGACATCATGCTTGGTAATACATTTTCTCATTGGATCCTTCGATCTATAGCTACATTAGGTAACGTTATTGTTCCCTTATAAACAAGAATTTAAGGCTCGGTACAGCAGACTGCATTTTCCAAAGATGGCCACAACCCACACAACCTAAACAACTGTCCATCAGAAGATGGAACCCCTGTTTTCACCCTCTTAAACTGAGCAGGCTCCAGTGTGTGGTTTAACCAGTCAAATAGATGAAAGAGACGGTGGGCCAGTTCCAGGTATAGTCTTCAATGGCTGTAGCTTCTTCCGTCTCAGAGACAAGAAGAAGCCCTGTGTAGGTCCTCCAGCCAAGGACCCTGGCTGAGCTCTTTGCAAGGAACGCCACCCCAGCTGAGTCTTCAGATAATTCCCGCCCTGGCCACATCTCACTGCAGCCGCATGAGAGGTACCAAGGGCCGACTGCCCAGATGAGCCTGGTCAAATTGCAGAACTGTGAGATACAAACAAGAAAGTCCAGTTTTAAACCACTAAGTTTTGAGGCTTTGTGTTATGGAGCAAGAGAGAGCAGGAATATTGAACGAATTTACTTGCCTAGGAAAAGTTGAGAATTACAGCCAGAATCCAAGAGGGTTCAGGGCAAAACATCTGTCAATGATGGGTGATGGGATGTAAGGATGCAGTACCCCCAAGACCCAACTACAAAACAATACTTCCTTTTTCTTCCCTCCCCCACCCCTCCCGTCCCTACACAGCCTCAGGGTTTTCTGAGAAATGTCACAGTATGGTGACACCCTCAATAATAGCAATTCCCTTCTGGCTTGAGTTCTTCCAATATAAAATAGGGATAATAAGATTTTTCCCCACCACCCTGTGATAACTAATGTGAAAGGAATCTGTACAAGATGTTTCCTTTGTTATTCAGAATATCATTACAACTGTTAAATAAAAGGAATCAGATTTTACACAAGAAACTCTAACTCTAACAATAAAAATATATTTAATGACTCAAAGGACTACATTTGAGATTCACAATAGGCACAGGGGAACATGCATTCTATACCAATAAATGAAGAAGACAAGGAGAAATTTTAAAAAGATTTTTTAATGAAAGGATCTTTGAGGAAGAAATGAAATAATAAAATTGATCTTCAGACAAGTCTCACTAAGAGAAAAGGTCTATAATTTAACAAACATCCCAATATATGCTACTTTCATTATATATTAGGGTCCATCGCTAGTATTTTTTCTAGCATATTGGAACTCAATAGATTCATTCTTTTTCAGAACTAGAAAGAGCCTTAGGACTCATCCAATTCCTTCATTTTAGCTGCTGAGAAACTGAGGCTTGGGACAGTTAACTGCATAGCAAGGAGTCAAACCACTCGTTAGTAAGAGAACCAAACTCTGAGTGCTGGTGCTGCTATGTTTTCAACTTTTATTTTACTTGAATTTTACCTCCAAGTATCTTCAATGCATTTCAAATTTATGCTAGCATTTCACAGTGTGAACACGAAAGACTAGGAAGCCAGCTCTCTGCTATCAACCTCGTCTTCGTAACTGTAGGAGTCGTGCCACGTCTGCCCTTTCTGGAAGTCACAGGGAGAATGTGGGCTCTGCAGAGGGCCCAGGTGTGCAACTTGACAGACACAGGCTGCCAAGTTACTGACCCCAGTTCTCCAGTCACTAACCTCTTAGTCTGAATTACTTTCATCACATATCATGACTGCCTTCCTGCTGATCGCCACCAGAGACCAGGGTACTGACAAACTGGGAGGCTTAAATATGGGGGGATTCTGAAGCAGAGAACAGGATGGGAAAGGTATGGGTCTGTGGGAGGGGGCGGCTATCTCAGTGGAAAACTTCAGGCAGAGAAACGAGTAAGAGGACGAATTGAAAGCAGAATAAAGAAGGGTCCTTATAAGAAAGGCATCTACGTGACAATTCTTCCTTGGGCATCGCATTTAGTTCCAAAGGCTACGTCTGCTTTCAGGCTCCCTGTAAAACTGGCCCCGAGATGGAGACCTTGGAAATCAGATAAGATATGGCTCTGCAACTCCTTGAAGATCTCCACAATTCCACAAGTTTCGATACAACCTAATCCACAGAAGATAGTAAATTTGCCTGTGTGCACTGTAAAATCAGACCAAGCTTTCGGGGAAACAGGCCCAACTCCCTTTATTTCTTTCTACCTCCTGCTATGAAGCTGCAGAGAAAGTCCCTGGGTGATTTCTGTTGCCTGGCAGCTAAAATGTGCAACTTTTGGAAGTGTCCAAGTAGAATCCAAAGGACTGGGCTCACTAACCCAACATGGTCCAGTCCCTGTTCCGTAGCCCCTGACTCTCAAAGTCAAGAAGTTTCGAGTTCAGGTAAAATCACAATACCTCACTGAGAAATGTCACTACCCACCACTTTTCAACCCAGCAGGGATAGGGAGAAAAAAGAAGCAAAGAAAGAAAATAATTTCTTCCTCCTGTATCTGTAGCAGTGTTTGTAGGGAGGGGGATGACTTCTAACAGAAATGTGTACAATTGCTGGCAAAAAACAAACAAACACCTGCCTGTGAATGACTGCATATTATATTCATGCATCTGTCCCTCTCATTATCCTCATCATCCCCGAGGAGAGATGACATGCTGACACAGAGAGTGGTCCCCAATCCCTTCCATTTTCTTTGGCAAAATATATATGACCAATGCAAGATATTCCTATAGAAAACAGAAAATAAAAATAGCCTGGTAATTGTGTGGTAGAAAAAAACACAAAGAGCTATATTGACAACTATTCTCATTATGTATATGTTTACAGCAAATGGGCAAAATTAAAGGGAATCAAAATAAACACACCCTGTGTTCAGACTGCTGTGAATTATTATTGATCCAGCCTTTGCATGTTGTTTATCGCACCCTGAGCCTACCCTGGAACAGCAACTTGTAGAACCCCCCAGACAGCCACCATCTTTACTTCCCATGGGGCGGGGGAGTGCCGGGTAAGGGAAAGGATGGGTTGGGATGGGATTGGATGGGATGAGATGGGGAGGAAAAATAACATGGTCTTTGAACCGGCTTCCCCTGGCCCTAGTGAACTCTTTGTCTAGTTACTGAACACGATTGTGAGATGAAGGAAAAGAATCCAAACAAAAGAGTAGGCGTCCCAGCCCAATTACAATAGGTGCCAAGCACATTGTAGTGCCAGCAGAGCATGGTTTGAATCTTGCGTTCAAGCCTTTGCTCTCTCGGTACCTCCAATAAAACATGTCTCGCACCCCTTCTCCTTGGCATTTCCGCAAAACATTCCGCTCGATGTCACTCCTTTAAAAAGGAGGACGAGGCACGAACACATGGACAAATGTTGATGGGGTCTTATTATTGACAGTAATATATTTGGAAATAAATCCATCCACCTCACGCGCCCACTGGCCAGTCCATTATGCAAAAAGGAGCGCTTTCCAGCCGAAGGGGAAGAGCTTGCAGCAGGCGTTATTTACGTGTACATTACAGAACCATATACCGCCGCATCTGCATCCTACACAAAGCCCGAGATGGTGCAGGAAGATACACGCTGAGCAAGGCAAAGACCAGCCGCGGCAACACTGAGCCAAGCCCTCATCCAATCAGAGCCTTGTGAGAAGATGGACCTCAGGGTCGGCTCTGCCCGATTAGCCTTCCCTATTATGACACCACGCTCTGCCCAACATCCATTTCCCACCGAGAGCAAATTTAATTCGTGTGGTTGCTCATTTCTCAAACTGCCGAGACCTTTCTTTCATCTGCATCCCCTGGTCGTCCCTTAAAAAGCCACCCCAAGCAAGGCCTGGGTGCTCCCTCTCCGGCTCGGTTTTTCTTTCTACCTCTTCCCATTCCTATAAAGGGTGAAATGTTTCTCCAACGCACAATCCGGAGAGGCTGAAGGCAAACGCCTCTCCAAGCTCCCGCACGTGCCCGAGGGGCTGCAAAAAGTAAAAACAGCAAACAACGCGGGGGAAATCTTCGCGAATCGATCGGCCACGATAGTTGAAATCCCGAAGAGCTCCAACTTACCCAAAATATGACATTGAAGCCAAATATGAAATATTTGATGCAACAACTGACTTCAGGACCCTTGTAGTGCTTCCCGGACATCCTCTGGGTTCATGAAGACACTTGCCCCGGCAGCCCGAGTTTGGAGCCCCGGAGCACTGGTGCTCGGAGCAGCCCGGCAGGGAGCAGGGGCTCGGAGACACCGCTCGGGGCCGCGGCGCGGCGGCCCAAGCTGATCCACGCGGGGTCCGACCGGCGGAGAGCGGCTCCCGCACCTCCAGCCCCTGGCACGCCGAGGCCGCCGGAGCCGGGGTGGCCGCGAACGGGCAGGGAACCCGCGCGCTGCAAGCCCGGAGCCCTGTCGAAGCTGACCCCGAGCACCAGGCGAGCGCCCGCGTCCGTCCGCCAGGCGGTCTCTCCGTCGGCCAGTCTGCGGGCTTCAGGGAAACGCAGCCGCGGCAGATGCTGGAGGGGACGCTACTCGCCCGCCCGCCGGCTCGAGCGCGCCCTCCCACCGCTCGCTCCGCCCGCCGCTCGCTCCACCCGCTCGGCGGGTCGCTCCTCCACCCGCGCCGCCCGCAGCTCCGCCCGCCGCCCGCCACCCAAGCCTCGGCGAGGCGCGCGCGCGCACGGGCTCGGGCGCTCTCGGGCGGCCGTGGCACCACGTAGCCGCACCGCCGCCTCCTTCCCCCGCTCTCCGCTCCGCCCGCTCCCTTTCCCCGCCCCTTCCCTGGCGGCCGGAGCACCGGCGACCCCCGAGCGCTGCAGTGGGTAGCTGGGGAAGGCGGCAGGCGGGAGGAAGGAGGGAGGGCGCCCGGGAGCACGCCGCTGGGGAGCAGCCTGGCGGAGAGACCGCGACTGATGAGCGGCGGGTCCCTGCGCGTCACCCGCACCAGCAGACAGCTTCTGGAGGCACGCGGGGCAGAGGGTCGCTGCGGGGCGAGAGGGCTGGGTGAGTAGGGATCCAGCGAAGCCCCTGCCCCAGGACGAGCCGCCCTGCGGGTGTAACCACACTCACGCCCCCTCCGTCATTACTAGGTCACCGTGCGGGAGAAGACGCCGGGCCACTGAGCCTGATAGGAAAAGGTCGTAGACTTCGCTGGGGGCGAAGGGGGAAGGTAGAGTGTTGGGGGGAGGGCGAAATGGGGGAAGAGAATCGGGAGGGCGAAATGGGGGAAGAGAATCGGGAGGGTTGCAAAGGAAAGTCTCTTGAATCCCACTGTGGTTCCAACCCAGCTTCCCCACCTGCCAGAGAAATGAGGTTTATTCTAGAAGTTGAGACTAGGAAAGAGACACAGTCCAAAACAGTCCTAATCTGGATTACGACCCTCGCCCCAGGATATGTTGCAGCAACACAAACCTAGACGGCAAATGCCCCCGCGAGATGGAATAGTGCCCAAGGAACTCGACAGGTTCCTAATTCTTAAAAAACCCAGAATGCGTTTCAGGATGGCCATCTGAGGAATCCGAATAGCGTTTATAGATCATGAACCATTAAGCATTTGACCTCTGGGGAAAGATAAGAACGCAAGTCCGGAAATAGTTTTAGAACTCTAGCTGAGAAGGCGTTTCCTCTCTGCCCTCCTGCAGGAGCACTGTCATAGGTGCTAACGAGCAGGTACCAGTAGGTCGTGCAAGAAGGATAAAGAACCGCTCAGCCTGTGCAAACATCAACGGGTTGTTTTTTTTTTTGTTTTTTTTTAAGGCTTCAAAAAGCTACAAAGAGAGAAGAGATCAGGAAACTTTTCCCGCACCGCCCCACCTGGTACTGGGAACAGAAATCCCCATGTTGCCTAAGCTCCCCACAAAGAGAGAAGGGATCAGGAAACTTTTCCCGCACCGCCCCACCTGGTGCTGGGAACAGAAATCCCCATGTTGCCTAAGCCCCCAGGTGATGCTCAAGTGCGCTTCGGTTTCAGAGCTTTTGGCAGAGTGTCCCTGCTTAAGCACCTCTCACTTTTCTCGAAAACTGGCTAGCTCGTTGACAACCTACAGTCTAGCTTTGGGGGGACAAGGTGTTGCTTTTTCTTGCAATAAACCACACTTTGAGATAGGTTTGACCTTGAAAGGGATTTATACTAACTATATTGAGGTCACAGGAAGGAGCCAGGGTACTAACAAAGGTGGGAAAGCCAGGAGATCCTACCCATGAAATAACAGAACTATGGCAGGGGCTAACTTTGGATATAATAGTCAGCCTTGTGGATGAAATAACTCTTCCTTAAAAGCACCTTCCACCCACCCAAAACAGACAGCATACTACCACCAATCTGGTAGGCTTCAAAGGTAAGGTCTGCCCTCAGCAACAGACTCCCAATTAACAGGAAAGCACTAACAAGCTTTGCCTAAGCCTATTAGTGCAGTACTGTAATTCTTCCTATAAATAAAACAGTTGCCACAGATTCTTGGATAAATCAGAGGAAAAGTCTGTCTTCAACTGATGTGACAAATTCAGAAAAGGACTAGAAATTAGGTCCAGCTGATGGCTGAGTTGATCCCTAAGCAAGATTTATCTTTGAAATAAAAATCAGTGCAGAAGGGAAAGTTCGGATACCATAACTCATTGGCAATTTGGAGAAGAGTGGAAGGGGAACTACTTAAATCCTCATTTCATATATCAAAAGTAAGTTCTGTCCTGGCCAGTGTGGCTCAGCTGGTTGGAGCGTGGTCGATTCCTGGTCAGGGCACATGCCTAGGATGCTGGTTTGGTCCCCAGCTGGAGCCCCTACAGAAGGCATCAGATTGATGTCTCTCTAGCATGCTCATGCATGCTCTTTGTCCCTCTCTCTGGAATTAAAAAAAAAAAGTTCTAGTAGGATTAATGAGTTAAATATATTTTCTAAAGAAAATAGAATATTTGTTAAACCTCCGGCTAGAAGTATTTCTCAATTTTAAAGCAATAGAAGGAAATGATCAATGGATATGACTGGGTAATAAAACTTCTATGTGTCAAACATTTTTTAAAAAGCAATCTAAACCAGAAAAATACTGACAGCAAACATTTTTAAAAGTCCAAATACCTATAGTATACAATAAGTAGGGCTCATACAGCTAAAGTATATACAGTCCCAATGATTGAATATAATCAGAAAACAAACAAGCCACATACAAAGAAATCAAATAGTAAAAAATATATGGTGAAGGTTAACCTTGCTGGTATCAGAGAAATAAACACTAAAGCAAAGATAAAGATATACAGATCATGAGCACCAGTCTGCTCGCACACTACTGATGTTGCTCTGAAATGATATTGTCCATTTGGAAAGCATTTTGGCCGTACATCTCAGGTCTGAGTGTGCCTCTATTTTGACTCAGCAGTTCCCTTTCTGGGTATCTGGCCAAAGAAATACTCCAAAATAGGGGAAAGTTATATACTGCACGTGGTCCATCATAGCATTATTTATACTGAAGATTTGGCCGTACCTTAAATATTCTAGTGTAGGGACCATACCCAGCTCTGTGTAGCCACCTGGACCACAGTGTCACTTCCTGTTTCTCTGCCTTTGCACATATCTTTCCTGGTCTCTGCCTGAAGCACTGCTCTCCCTGCTTTTTGTCAGTGCGCTGCCTTTTCTTTCTCCTATGCTTTGATCAGCGTTTTTCCAGACTACCTCATTTGTTCCCTCAACACCTCCCACATTTCTCCATTTTGGTACTTGGAGACTACCCATAATTACCTGTCCTTCTCCACTCTGCTAATGACTCCTTCAAGGGTGTGGTCCATCTCCCTTTAATCTTTCTAATCCTTTTAATTAGTAGCGCCCTGCTAATGTGGCAGGTGCTTGACAGATATTTATTAAAGGAATGGGTGAATTATTTACTCAAACCTTTTACAGTCATTAAGGGTAATGATTATAAACAGTACTATGTATGGCACTATATATGGAATTATCTCAAAGTAATATTGTTAAATGAAAAAATCAAGAAGCAAAACAGGATAGCCAGCAGACTAATATTTTGTAAAAACCATGTGTTGGCACATAAAAGTAAACAATTTATTGACACAGTTTCCTTGTTAATGGGTAGGCTACCTAGAGATATGGATGCGAACGAGACCTTTATTTGTTTAATATACCCTTTTGTTTTCAATTTTTGTACCATGTGCATGATATACCCATTTTGAAAAATAAATCACTATAAAATCGTACAATTATGTTATATGGGGTTAATTCTGGGCAAATAATAACAGTTGTTAGATTGTGTGATTGTGGGTGATTCTGGTTTTATGTTTCTGGTTTCCATTTTTTTTTAATGTGGTTATGTTGCTTTTATAATCATGAAGCTAAAATTATAAACAAAGACAAATAAGAAATTAAACAGTCCTTACATGTATTTATCACAGCTCCTTCACGACTCAATACATTCTGGTCTGTTTTAAGGAGAAAAGAATGTGAGTACTTTTCTCCCTGGAAACTGTCATGGCCATCTCCTCTATAATTCTCAGATTGAAAAATAGTTAACAAGTTTAATTACTGAAAAGCTACTCAGCCTTGCATCTGGCAGGAAGAACAGGTATGTTCTAACGGTTGCTAGCTGAACAGCAAGATGTGACGACAGCATTTTAACCAAAGAACCAAATGTAATGAGCTTGTCTGTCTGTCTCACTCCTCCTGCCCGTCTCCCTCCCTCCACCTCTCTCTCTCTCACTGGCTGTCTTGCTCCTCTGTTTTTCCCTTCCTTCTCTGTAGCAAGCTCCACAGGTTGCCTATGCACCTCCCTTACCTCCTTCCTCTCAGAACCCTGGTGCATTTCCAGTGCCCGCCACTCTTAACAGCTCCATGCTTTCGGAAAACCAGCCCAAAAGTCTCGTTCAGAAATGGGCACGTGACACAGTTCTGGCCAGGGGGACGTGAGGAGAATCTGCTGGGGACTTCCTCACATCTAAGAGATGGTTTCATGTTGACCTTGGATTGAATTGTGTTTAGATGTGACACCCGAACCCTCTACAGAGCAGGATGGAAGAGTGAGAAAATGAAACGAACCTAGGCCTTCATGACCCTGCTGCAGGCCCACAAGCCCACCTCAAGACTTCCTGTTGAATGAGAGAACTTCCTTGGCTAAGGTGCTATGAGAAAGGTTTTCAGTTTCGTGATGCTGACAGTACCCTGACTTAAACACTCTCCTATGTTCTCTCCCAAGCCTTTGATTTTCTCATCTTGAAAAATCACCAGTGTTTCCATGTTTCTCTCAGCACCCCTTCTTTTTCTACTTTTCCCTCCCCTCTCCACGCTCTCCCAACTGTTCCTGTCTCTCTTGAACAATACAGGGGGAAACCTTTAGTGCTGTCTGGCCAGGGCACACTGCCCCTTTCTGTCAGACTTCTCAGCCACAGTGTACTTCCCCACCTCCAGCCCTGTTTCTACTTCGTGGTTGACAGGCCTGGAGAGACCCAGGTGGGGCCAGCGGGAAAGTCTGTCTCACTGGAGTTGACACTCAGTAACAACACGCTTCCTGCATGTGGCTGAGATGGAGACACTGTTTTTAGGAAAGCTGGGGGCCTATGTTTCCAGGAGGAGGCCACGATGCTCACTGTCTCTGCAGAAAGAGGAAGGAAGCATAAACACTGAGAGAAACAGCAGCAGAGTGTGACAGCGTGGGCCGCAAACAGTTGTGCGTTTTGTGCTCTGAAAGGCTTCCGGCCCTGCCAGAGGCATTCTGTCTGCTTGTGGATTGCTCCAAGAGGTGCCGGGACTTGAGGTTTATGAGATTTTTCATCCCATCCCATGTTAGCTTTAGCTGTTTTGAAGTGGCAAATCAAAGAACCTTGATTAAAACAACAGGTCATATACTTCAAATCTGTTATGAAATGTCATTTTTTAAACTGGCCATAATATAGCTCTTGCTGGTATGGCTCAGTTGGTTGGAGCATCACCCCATAAACCAAAAAGGTTGCAGGTTTGATTCCCGGTGTCCCCTGGACTGAATGATTGAGGGTTCAGCCCCCGGTTGGGGTACATGCCTAGGCTGCAGGTTCAATCCCCGGTCGAGACATGTGTGGGAGGCAACCAACAAATGTTTATCTCGCACATCGATGTTTGTCCCTCTTTCCCTTTCTCTCTCTCGAAAATCAATAAATATATTTAATTGGCCATAATATAGAAGTATATTTTTGTTATATGTAATAAATTAAAGATTGTGCCTTAGTTGAAAACTGAGCGAATTAAAATGTTATATTTCTCTAAAAATATCACTCCCCCAAGGACCAATACCACATTCGTGCCCCTCTTGCCCCATGCCCATACACACCTACTTAAAAAGATCAATTTGCAGGTCCCCAGGAAGACGTACAAAGGAAGTGAATCTGTCTCAAAAATATGATTAAACAAGCATATGTAGAACACTGCTGTTTCACTTTTAAAAGTCAATTATAATTGTTTATGCAATAAAATGAATTCTATCTTCTACAAAATATGGCAGATCAGGCATTGCTGTCTCTTTTATTCTGTCCTTTTTTGTGTGTGTGTGTGTGTGGAAATAGCACCTTATTATCCTCTAACTTTGGAATTAGTCAGCTAGGCCTGTGAACCAGGGTGCCAGGCCCTACCCTTACCTTTACCAGGGCCAAGTGCATGACAGCAGTTTGGCCAATCAGAAGCTCCCTTGGTGTTGCTAAGAAGAGGTAGTACAAGTCAAAAACTGCATGAAGATCATTAATTGCGGCCCCAAGACAACCCTGAGGCTCCCCTTTTAAACTTGGGGATCCTCCTGGTTCTCCTACCCTCCCTCTAGTCGCATAAGCTGGCTTATTTCTTTCCACTGAATCCACTTTCTGATCAAATTACACAATGCCTATTTCTATGGCTTACACCAAAAAATTCCTAGTGAAACTATATTTTCAGAGAAAAATAAACATTAACTTTTTTTCTGATTTAAAAAGTAAGATACCCTTATCAGTATTATACAGTATTCACAAAACATTCTTAAAGAATTGCCCATGACGCTTCCAAAGAAAGTGTTGTCACTATTTTAATATATTTTATTCATTTATCAATATTTTCATATGATTGATCTCATTCTTCAGAGGGAAAAAAGACTTAAAACTAGTTTATCTTCCACTTGCCAACGCCCAGAAACAGCAGAGAGGAAACCTCCATCGGAACAGAAGCAGCTCCGTGGAAGCTTCCAGGGTGTGGCTCCCTGTCAGAACTCTCACCTCGGGACCCAGGCGTCCAGACTTGGAGTGTGTCCTCTGCCGCCCCGTCTTTGTTTCTGTTCTTCCAGGCAAGCCCGCTGACATGCACCCTTACATTCGCTCCCAACTCCAAACAATCTCCAAGTGCCATTCCCACCCCATAAACTTCACCCTTCCATCTATCACCAAATCAAATTATGTTTCAGTTAAGCACAAGTCAACTCCTTATGAAACCTGGTCCCAATTAACATGAGGCATGTTAATCACATCCAGGAACTCCCTCTTTTACCATATGCTTTCTTTTAAAAAGCTTCTTAGACTTTGCTGCCCTGGCCGGGTGGCTCAGTTGGTTAGAGCGTTGTCTCATAATCCAGAATGTTGCAGGTTCGATCTCCTGTCAGGGCACCTACCAAAGTTGTGAGTCTGATTCCTGGTCAGGACACATATAGAAGGCAACCAATTGATGTTTCTCTGTTTGTTTCTCTCTCTCTCTCTGTCTCTCAAATCAGTAAAAACATATCCTTAGGTGAGCATTGGAAAAAATTTTTGCTTCTGTGATATATCCCTTTCCAGTGGAACTATAATGGCTGGAACATTGAATTTATTTCCAGAAATAGGAACTAGATCTTAGCACATTCATCAGTTATCTCTTTAGGCTTTATTTGCAGAATCAACTGATTCAACAACAAATATTTATTGGCCCTGGCTGACGTAGCTCAGTGGATTGAGTGTGGGCCTGTGAACCAAAGGATCACCAGTTTGATTCCCAGTCAGGGCACATGCCTGGGTTGCAGGCCAGTCCCCAGTAGGGGGTGCATGAGAGGCAGCCACACATTGATGTTTCTCTTTCTCCTTCCCTTCCTCTCTCTCTATAAATAAGTAAGTAAGTAAATAAATAAATAAATAAAATCTTTAAGAAAACACAAGTATTTATTGAGCACAGCTCCTGCCCTAAGAATGCAACTGGAACAAACAGAGGCAATACAACTCAGAATGGATTAAGTGCTACAATTCCAGCAAAGTGCAGTGTGTATATAAAAAATTATCAGAATGGAATCTTGAATAAACCCCTCTTCCAGTTCTGTTTTTCTTTTTTTGTAGCATTCAAGTACAATTCCTAGGAACAAAAACTAGTCATGTTAATCGAGACTCAATGTCTTATATCTGAATCATTTATCTCAATGAGGTCAAGGCCCTGAAAGAGTGAGTATTAAAGTTTACACTTAACCACACGGGACAGCTGCTGTGGAAAACAGGTGGCAGTTCCTCAAAACATCAAACAGAATTACCATTGATTCAGCAATTCTACCCTTAGGTATGTACCCCAAAGAATTGAAAGCAGAGACCTAAACAGATAATTTTATACCAATGTTCTTAGCAGCACAATAACTAAAAGGTGGAAACAACTCAAGTTCCCATCCACAAATGAATGGATAAACAAAACACGGCATATATGTATATGACAGAATATTACTCACCCTTCAAAAGGAGGAAATTCTGATACACATTACCATGTGGATGAAACTTGAAACATAACACAAAGTGAAATAAGCCAGACACAAAAGGACAAATACTGTATGATACCACTCATATGAAATAGTAAGAAAGGCCAATTCATAGAAAAGACAGAAAGTAGAGCAGCAGTTACTGGGACTGAGGAACAGGGCAACTGAGAGTTTTTGTTTAATAGGAAACATTTTCTGTTTGGATGATGGGAAGGTTCTGGAAATGGACAGTGGCGACTTTTGCACAGTGTTGAGAATACCGACTGTCACTGAACTAAACACTTAAAAATGGTAAAAATGGTCATTTGTTGTGTCTATTTTTCACAATAAAAAGTCTACACTTACAACAAACTGAGGGATAGTTCAAAATACTGAAATATTGCTCTCACAAGTCCAAAGATCATTAAAATTAAATGTCCATTATATGCATTCTAAGGCTAAGTGTTGTGCGTGTCCTCACTCTAGTAAATCTAATGGAATTGCAAAAACAAAGAGGTGATTTGCATTTGCAGAGGGGTTTATCCAAGGATTCCTTTAAACAAGGAACTTCCCTAGTAAACATAATTGTTCCCTAACTGATCAGGAACAATCCAACAAAGCCTGCTGGGGGTGGAAACCTCTCTGGAGAGCAGTGTCGGGGGGCTGGGGCCCCTCTCTAGCGTATGGTCTCACACAGAAGACCAGCCACCAGTGCTCAGAAGAGCTCTGGCCCCTCTCAAGCCTCCTACAATAGTCCAACACCCTTTAGGAGAGCTGGCGATGTGAGGGGAAGCACGCAGCTCCTAAACTGATGACCTGAGTTTCCATTTCCATAGTTCAGCTACTTTTTCTATTAGACTGTAAACTCCTTGAGGGATCAGAGTTTCTTTGTAGTGTGCTGCCTTGCAAGCATTCCATGTATGATGGGTACATAATATCATTTACTGAATAAGTGAATGAAGGAATAAATTTAATAAAAAATGGCAATCGAGGGTCAAACAAAAATCGTTATAAAGCATCTCTGAAATCCTAATATACAGGAAATCTACTTGAATCTTATTTTTTAAAGATTTTATTTATTTTAGAGAGAGGGGAAGGGAGGGTGAAAGAGGAGAGCAACATCGATGTGAGAGAGAAACATTGATCGGTTGTTTCTCATTCAAACCTGCAACCCAGGCATGTGCCCTGACCAGGGATGGAACTAGTGACCTTCTGCTTTGTGGGACAATGCCCAACCAACTGAACCACACTGGTCAAGGCCTACTTGAGACTTAAAAGTTCAAATAACCCACACAACCTAAGAAAAACACTCCAAAAAATCACAGTGAGGAAAATCTGTGTTCAAGTTTATCAATCCTACCTTCTCCTACAAAAGAAGGGGTGTATTTTCTACTGTGTTTGTAACTCTGCCATGTACCCGAATCAGCACATTCACTGGGTTCACAATAAACACTGTTGACAGAGTAAATGACAAGGCAAAAAATAGCTTGCAGAACTTTTCATATTTTACAAGTGTAGAAAGCATATTAAACCATCTGCTGATTAAAACTGTGGATGTTTTGACTTGCATCTGAATCAAATTAACATACATAAATCCAGCATCTCCACATCACTAGATTCAGTCATAGCCAATGTAATTTTCCATGTTTCTTCAAATTCGTCAGTTCCAGAGTGACATAATTAAGTTATTACGCATAAATATACAGTAATAATTTATAACTAGAAGTTATTTTTGTTTTATTTCAGTTCGATGATCATTTATCCTCTTTTAAAAAAGGCAGAAGCTCACTGAAAATCTAAACTTTTATGTTCAAGTTTGCTTTATAATAGCTAATATTGTTGGTGGTGAAACGACACCAGATGTTAGACCAGTGAAGTCAGACTGGACCTTGGTTCACCAACCTTGGTTCTTGAGTTCTGGCTAAGAGAGAATTCAAAGTCAAGACTCAAACTATAAGCGAAAATTTATTTAGAAAGTCACAGAGACAGAAGAAGTGACCTGAAAATGGGCTCCGGAAACAAGTTACATGGGCTAAAGAAGGGTCCTTGGAGCTTAAGAGAAAGAGAGAGGCAAGGAAAATGAGCCTGGGGGAGGAGGTGGGGAAAGGTGTGGGTGGGTGTTTTACACAGAGAAAGTGCACTGGGTCCTCGGTCTTCGGGATGTTTATCTGGAGGTCTCAGGGAGGGATCCCAATAAAATATTCATCAGCTCTTCAGGTGGGCCTTTTCAGAGTCAAGGTCTCTACTGATTGGTCGGTGCCAGGGCGGGGAGTCCTTAGTCCATGCAGCTGGCCTTCAGGTCAGCCGTGCCATCACTTGTCTGTTTTTGCTGCTTTTCTGGGCCTGGAGCTGAAACACAACTGAGGCCCAGATGTTATCTCTAGGGCTTAATGCTTCAGGGAGAGGTTGTTCACAGGCTTGTATGAGGCTGTTCTCTGGACCCTTTGTTCCTATACCAAGGGGTTTACCCTGCATGACGAGCAACATGCCAGGGGAGGAAAAGTCACGGGAGGATCTGAACCACACAACCAGCAATATTAAAGTTCAGGGGGTTAAACCACATGACCAGTGAAATGCTAGGGGAGAAAAGGATACCCTGGGGTCAAGGTCCTTGTTTTCCCAGTTTGGCTTGTTGCTAGGCACCCAGGGCTTTACGCCCTGGTGACCTTCTGTACTGGGCCCATTGTCCTCATCCTGCTCATGTCTGTCTAACTGACTAACACAATGTTACCATGGGAAACTAAAATTTGAGGTATAGAACAGGAACTATTACCCCTCAGTATGATGAATTGGGATTGACCAAAGTGATATATGTTGATCCCTAGCACCTTTCTATTTTATATAGCACCAGAAATGTGCAGTTTTCCAAACTGCAGCTTCTATAACCTCAGCTTCTACCTGTCTCTCTGCTCCCGTTTGTCCATCATGACCTTCCTCTCTAAGGCCCTCTCTGGGGCAGGGAAGATTCTCTACAGAGTAGAGGAACAACTTGGTGCACTGCCCCACGAGGAAGAACACATCCAAACTGCAAATCCGGATCAGACATAACATCAGGTCTGGGCCAAGACCACTAAGAAGGCTCCAATTGCTGTCATATGAAGGGATACCTGTCCCTCCCTCTTAAATCCTCAGTCTCTCAAGATTCACCACCATCTGAAGCACCTGTCTAGGAGTAAGAATGTAGCCCGGATGGGATCTCTAGCACCCAGCATCCTCTTGTACCCTGCTATTGATGCACCTCTGGCACTTTGGTCATTGGGTCTTCCCCAGACAGCTGGCATTGAGCCTGCAAGAAAAATAGGAGTCTTTCTACCGCCAGGTTTTCTAGCCTTGTCTGGTAATAAGAATCATCCAGGGCTGTTGATGTAATCACAGATTCCCGGGCCCTTTCCCTAGGTATATGTATTCAGCAGGTCTATTTTGGGTTCTGAGGGTCCAGAACAAGGCACCTATGATGCACTTTAGTAAAATGTAGAGTACTTGAACTAAAGGCAATTTTAGCCTCAAGCTCAGGAGAAATTTCTGCCCTTCCTTTTAAACTACCGAGAAGAATTTGAACTGAGGCCTTGCGCATAAGAGATTATCAGAAAAAACTTCTTTTGCCTATCTATGGAGTAGAGAAAACTACTAATTACTGAACTTCCGCTCTTCAGCAATGCACTTTTGAAGGCCCCAAGGCGCATTACCTCATCCCTAGCTCGAATGTCTTGCGTACCTCAGTCTCCCATTCTATCTCTGAACCTCTCCTCTCTACAGGGTCCCTGCCTCTCTCACATGTGTGGGTTCCCATGCGTATGATATGAACTTTGATTTTCTCTTGTCAATCTGCCTCTTGTTGATTTGATTATTCAGACAGCCAAAAGAACTACAAGAAGGAAAGGGATTTTTTTCCCCCTTCTTCACAGGATTCAGGAATCTGAATTTTTGAAACTGCCCAGGTGATGCTTTTCACCAAGAAATTTTAGGAAATACTGAGTTCAAGCACTCTTCAAAATATTCTAGAGTCTCCCAGTGAGGAAAGTTGCCCTGCATATACTCAAGCCTTGCCATCTACCAGGATAATAAGGTGAGTATGTTTTGCACACTAGGATATCTTTGTAAATCCAAGGCATGTTGTCATTATCATGATCATATACCTTTATCCACAGCCACCCGGATGCTATGCAGAGCATAGCCAGGGGGAGTTTCTCAATACCAGGTCTAAGTGACTGACTACATCCCTGAGGTCCTAGAAGATGGAGAGGATGAGGAGTGGCCAAACCAGAGGCCAGAGGGAGAAGGCCGAGCAAAGGCTGGAGTCTGGAAATTACTACATAGGTCGTTCAACCCTCAGCTACTTTGGCTGTTGATATAAATCAAAGGAAAAAGGAGGGAAATTGAGGGGGGCGAAATGTAAACAGCATGCATTTTCAGATATTAAAGACTAAATACGTTAGCTGAATTATTCATTTATTGAACCTTCAATTTTATTCATTAGTATTACCATGCAAATGAATGTGAGTTGCTCTCTGAGACCCATCTAGATGCTAAGATAAGCACCTACCTGATGGGCTCCCATACAAAGGAGGGTGCCTGTGAGTTTTAATCATCTACATGAGGTTGCCACAGCTAGGGAAGAGTTTCTGTCCTGGCAGTGTTGCTGTTGACTTAACCTAAACCAGAGATGGATGTAGTGGGAGTGCACTTTTCCTTCATGGACACACAGACCAGGCCCTCCCATGCAGTAGTGATGGAGAAAATTTGCATTGATACCAGAAATGAAAGAAATGCATATTCTTGCAGAGTGCTGGAAGATAACTTAGAAATAATAGCCACTCTCTTTTTAAGAGTTGAATATGAAGTTTTGAGTTAAATAGTAGCCTTCAGGGTCACAGAGCATTCAGGGAATTGTCAACTGCCCTGGCCGCTGTGGCTCAGTGGAGTGAGCGCCAGACTGCAAACCAGAGAAAAGGAAAACTGGGTTCCAAGTCGCCCGGAGAAGATGGATTCTGTCTTCTGTGATTGAGTAGGTTCCTGCACAGTGACAGGAACGCCCTGGCTTTTTATGGTCCCATCTAAAACCACGATCACACAACTAGATATTAGCAACTCAACTCAGCAAAGGCACATCGCGCAAATAAACAGCATGGATAGAAGAGCAGTTAAATCTGCCAGATGCAATGTTTGGGAAGGTAGGGGAGGAACACATTTTTCTCTACCCCCAAGGTTCTTCCGGCTGGTCTAATAATCAAGTAGATATGAGACAGATTAGCAAGAGAAAATAAGCAAATTTAATACATACATGTATATGGAAACCCTGCATACACGAGAGAGTCCAGAGGTTCAGAGATTGAAAGAGAACATGAGTACAGGAGATATTCTGAGCTGGGGGTGAGGTAAGTTGCCTTGGGGGCTCCAAATTTCATTGCAGGACAATAAGAGCAGGTGTTTAGTAAACAGAAGTTTGCCTTGCCCTGTAGGTAAGTCAAAAGAAGTCCTCTCTGAAAGTCTCTAATGGGCAAGGCCTCTAACTCAAATTTCTTCTAGGCTGAAGTTTCTCTTGAGTCTGAGGCTAAAGTTGCCTTTAGCACCAAATAATTGGATAGCATAGCGGGGCATCTTGGGGTGACTCTTTTTGGACTCCCACAGGAAGAATCCTTCAAGTTTCTGAAAAAATTTTTACTTTTTTAAAGATTTTATTTATTTATTTTTAGGGAGACAGGAAGAGAGAAAGAAAGAAAGGGAGAGAAACATCAATGTGTGGTTGCCTCTCATGCACCCTCCAACTGGAGAACCGGCCTGCAACCCAGGCATTCCCCAGTCTGCCTGGGAATTGAACTGGAGACCCTTTGGCTCACACGCAGGCCAGCACTCAATCCACTGAACCACACCAGCCAGAGCTGAATAAATTTTTTAAAACAAAGGAATTCAAAGTTAACTCAGGAATGTATTTTAGCCTCTTTAGAAGCTGTGGCTCCTTCCATTGTGACAAACGTTCCCAAGCAGTTGAGTTGCAGCCGGGAGAGATGGCTTTGGAATAATTTGGAAGCGTATTAGATGCCAAAATATGCTAAATGCCAAATACACCTCAACTTAGCCTCCTTTGTCACATAAACTATTCAAAAGACACTTAACAATTCTCATTTCCAATTCCACTTCCTTAGGTCCCATTACTTTTTCCTCACATATGTATAACAAAAAAACTTTTTCCATACCCATCCTGCTGATAAAATTTCAATCACTGAACCTTTCCCTTTAAAACTAACAAGGTTTTTTATCTCCCGGAGTTGGCCAGATAACGATTTTGCAGGCCACTCAGAATTACCAGGGGAGCTGAAACTGGAGCGGCACAGATAAATGAGATCCCTGCAGATAAGCCACATAATTCAGGGCAGTCTGGAGGAGCAGCCTCTTCCCTCACTTAACCTTGTACCGCAGCTACCTTGGGTAATTTGATTCCCGATGCACCTTTCTCTGTCAGAATGGAAAGTAGACTTTAGGGAGATGCTAGACTGGTAGAAGAGGAAGAAACACCTCGTGAAGGAAGGAAAACTGTACAAGGACATAGAAGACCTACCCCAACTAATTTGCCACCTCAGGTCAGTTACTCCACTACTCAAAAATCGTGTTCCTTTATGTCAAAGGGAAGAGGTTAGCATGAGCCTGTGAGACAGAGATGGTGACGTGGGAGAGCTCTCCAAAGGACCGGCTTGGGGGCAAGTGAGAACGTAACTGGGTTCTAGGCTGCAGTTCTCTCCAAATTGTCTACTTTTATCTGTTTACACACTGGAGTTTCATATATGACTTCATTTTCTGAAAGGTATCTCGTGCTGCAGAAAGTTTGCAAACCCCTGGACTAAATAAAACAACTGTTTGCTTTCAGCTCTCACACCCCTTGATCCCATGATAAGAGGGGTGAATGCCTGCTACAGCAACTAGATATTGATGGAATCTGCCACATAAAGACATGCCTGAAGGGTGTGAAAGAGGGGAGGAAGAGAAACCCAGATGGTATATCTCTGCCAGGGTAGGAAAGAGAGTTGTACCTCTCTTCCCTTCTCACAGCAAACTTCTCCGCCCTACCCAGTGGATCTCAGCTCTGGCCTTCCAGCAGAATCACCAGGGGTTTGAGCTCCAGTTCCCGAATTTTGAGTCAACAGTTGTGGGAATGGAGCTTTCTCGGCTGTGTCAGTTTTGGGGGGTGTGCTTGTGTGCTATATTGATAGGTGATATTGATGTTAACTAGGACTGAGAATCTCTGCTCCATTTTATCAAAAGACCTTAGTGACCTCCCATAATGTCAGTTATCGTTTTTAGACAGATGACTACAAATCGAACTCTCTAGAAACAACCAACCTCCGTCTGGGTGTCTCAGCAGCCAGCCTTGCCTTTAATACCATTCTGTTAGTGGCACAGCCCTTCTTCCAGTGTCTCAGGCTCGCAGTGACCTGAAGGCATCTTTGATTCTGTCACTCCCTGTGCTGCCAGCATCTCACCTGTGCAAACTTCACAAATCTACCCCTGTACGTGATCCTGAAGCAGGCCCCAGCTTTCCATTCCTACAGGCTCCCTGTATGTCTTGTCTATATTATTTATAGACACTTACAGAGGTCGTATTCTCCCATCTTTATCCTCTTTGATCCATACTAATCTGACTCTGTTAGCTCCTTGTTTAAATAACTACAGTGGTTCCCACTGCCTATTCTTTCAAAATAAACCCCTTCGTCTATCTTTTAGATTTCACAGTCTAAGATTCCAGCCTCATCTTTGACAACACGGCAGCATGAACACAATCCGCCATCAAAGAGCGTTGCTCTTTCTGTTGTAAACACATCCTGGGCTTTCCTGATTACGTGTCTTCGCCCTTGCCCCTCCGCAGCCAGCGTACCCTCCTTCCCGTTCTTTGCTTGCTCCCCCCAAGGGCTCTCCAGAGCTTTCCAAGTGAGTCTGTAACTGTGCAAGAACCTTCTTTTCTTTAATTTGCCCTCTTATTTTGATTTCTCCCCTTTGACTTAAACTAGCCTCACCTAGCACCCTGATGCACCCACTCCTTCTCCCTTGCTCAGTTATGAAGCCCTCAGGACAAGGAGATTCTGGTCAGCATCCAGCAGTCTTAGAAGCAGAGCCTCGGGTCTACTGACCACAGAGAAAGCGCTTCAGTCAAACTGGAGACCATATGTAGGCCTCAGATGTGTTTCAATTCCAGACCCACCCCACTGACCCCGTTCTTGTGAACCGGATAAAACAGTGCCACGGCCGACATCAGGACCAGAACCAATGATCAACTAACCTCTGCTCCAGCGCCAGCCGGTCAACACAAACCACGGCACTGACCGTGACTCTAACTCCCTCAGTCACTATGTTTAATGGCTTTCCCTATGTAATCCATCCCGGAAGCCGTCGGGGAGCCAGGTCTTTCATCATGAGCTCACCTGTGACTCTGGGCATGGCGCCATCTTCTTAATCTTTATTTTCTTGGCTGCAAACTCATGTTCATGTCTGATTGGGCCTTGATGCTCACAGGCAAACAGACCATTTCAGTCAGGTAACAGATTTGAAGCACAATGAAAAACACTGCACTTGACCCGCTTTTCTGGCAGTCACTATATCCTGTCTTGTAGCATGGTTATCTATAGTTAGGTCTTATTCCCTTTACTGAGCTGACACTTCTTCAGAGCACTGCCCAGTGAGCCTTGGAGTGTCTGGAAAGAGAGTGCACTTGGGCCAGAGACCCCTATATTGAAGTTCCAGCTCTCCTACCCAACTGCTGTGTGAGCTGTCAAATTATTTAACCACTTCCTGCTTTAGGTTCCTCTCCTGTAAAACGGGAGTATTAATATCCAGTTCCTAGGACCAGCATGAAGTCTGAATGACATAATACACACAGAAGGTGTCTGACATAGAAAAGGCTCTCAACCAGTCATAGTTCCCACTAGCAAATGCTGAGTGCCGGCGGGACGGGCTGTTATCTGTAATGGAAGGTGATGTTTCACTAACCCAGCCTTATGGAAACCTTTCTCTGCAGATATTCACTACCTGTCCTTGTTACTCATTAAGAAGATGACAGGGCTATTTTTGTTTTTGAGATAAGACTCTGAAGTAGAAGTAATGTCTTCTTCTCTCTTATCTATTGGCCAGTATAATAAGGGTTGGCAGTAGCAGTGAAATAGCAGATAAACAGGACAGGGAAGAAAAAAACAGCAAGAAAAATCTGAATTAAAATATCTAGAAATACATTTTGAGAGACATAAAATGACCACAACTTTGCAAAACACATATTACCAAGTTATATCATGTAGTGTATAAAAGAATAAGCCACCGTAGTCAGGGAGGTGGAAATCATTAAATAATAAAGAGCTAGTATTCTCAAATGTCAAATACTATATATATAATTGCTTCTATAGATGCTTAAAATACATTTGATAAGATTCAACAGCAATCCCTAATAACATTACTTTAAAAGTAGAAATAAAAAAATATTTCCTTAATGTAAGAAAAAGTATAAGATTAAAGCCAACAGCCAGGATTATGTTTATTAGTAATATTAGTGAAATACCCATTCAAAATGTCTACAGAAGGAGAAACATTATTCAATATTGTTCTGAAAGTTATGTTCAATGCAATAAGATATGATACAACATTAAAGGTATATTATTATTAATGAAGAGATAAGATGATATTTATTTTTGGTTGAAAGCATTATACAACTGTAATTCCAAAGAAATAATTTAAAAATTGGTTAAATGCAAAGGGATGAATGTAAAAGAAACAGCCAGGAGTAAAAAATATTCCAATATAATTGAAATAATCAACTAGAAAATTTTATATGTATATTTAATATATGGCTCTAAAAAAAGATGCCAGAGGGTTGTGAGAAGAAAGCAGACAGAGAGCCCAGGCACAGCAACGACAAAAACTGTAACACATCTTAGAAGCAGGCGTAGTGCACAGTCTCTTTCATCTGGTCACAGAAAAGAGCAAAGTTTCATTAAGGTATATTTATCAAAGCTTGAGAAAGTGGAAAAAGTGTTTCTGAGCAGGAAGACATTGTAGGAAAGATTTAAATATTTTCAAAATAATAAAGTTTAATCAAGACATTCCATAAGTATTTATTGAGCACATATTATGTGCCCAGCAAAACCCTAGGTACTGGGGATAATCATACAGGCAGGGAATAACACAAAGACTTTGATTGCATGGTGTTTAGATTCTCGTGGAGCTGACATACCAAATAAAGTCTCCCTAAAATACAATGTCGGGCAACAGTGTATACATGGAATAGAAATAGGACAGAGTTAAGAGATAATGACAGGAGGGAGATGCTGTTTAGAACAGAGTGGTCAGGAAAGGCCCCCGAGGAAGTAGCATCTGAAAGGTATTTGAATAAACTGCAGGAGGGAGCCCTGAGCCTGTCTGGGAGAATGGTGTTACTTGCAGAGGGAACAGCAAGTGCAAAGACCCAGACGTGGAACTATGCTTGATGTCTTTCTGGAACAATAAACAGTCCAGTGTTGCTAAAGCAGAGCAAGTGCAATGAAGATGAGGACAGAGACAATGTGGGACCGATCATACAGGGTCTTATAGACCTGTAAGGACTTGCGGTTATGTCCTAAGTCAATGGCCAGTTGAATATTGTGATCAGCTAAGGATGTGATCTAATCAATTTTTAGAAAAGGATTGTATGGTCTCAGTGCTGAGATTAGGGTAGAAGTGAGGGGGGTGTAGTGAGAGCCTTTAGGAGGCTATTTCAGTAATTCAGGTTGGAGCAAATGTGCTTGTACTAGGGGTGAAGGGGGAGAATCAGAAGTAGATTCCAGATATATTTTGGAGGGAGACATAAAAGATTTTCCTCATGGGTCAGGTAAGAGGGGTGAGAGAAACAGAGGAATCAAGACTGGACCCTAGGTTTTTGTCTTGAAGCAACTATTTGGGTCATAGTGTTAATGACCAAAATAGGAAACACTGGGAAAGCAACAGAAGTTTTGGAATTGAAATCAAGAGCTGTGTTTTTCAACATGTGAAGTTTGAGACCCCAAGAAGAGATGCTGAGCAGGCAGCTGCTATGAATCTGAAACTCAGGGGAACTTCTCAGGCCATCAGCAGACAGACGGAGTCTAAAGCCAGTGGACTGGATGAGGTCATCTACGGAGAGAATGTGCAGAGGAAGATGCCCAGGGCTTGCCTACATTTCAAGTTTGGGGCGAGGAAGAAGACCCAGCGGAGAAGACTGAAAGGTGGCACCTAGTAAAATAGGACAGAACCTGGGAGAATCTGGAGTCCCAGAAGCTAAATAAGTGGTTTGATATACCGCCCCCCCCCATCAAATATCAAGGATTTATTTTTATTAACTGACAAAACCATTCTAAAATATATCAGAAAAGCTTAATGCACACCTAGGATAATGGACCACCCTGCCACATCCTTCCATTGTAACTGATAGGGGCATGCTATTGTTACGACCTTGCAAAATGAAAATGAAACGATTCTTCAAAATAAGCTTATATAACTGTTGTCTCCCACTCTATAAGCCCTCCATTTTTATATTGGCACATTTGCTTCAATCACCTTGCTGGTATTTTTATAGCAAGTTCATAAAATATAGCACATGCTTGAGAAAAATTTGTCTAAAAAGTTTTGCTTTTGATATGCATAAATTGACCTATTTTATAGAAGAATCTATTATGCCATAAAGAAGCACATTAAATCATTGGGCAGGGATGAATTATTCAATAAATGGTACTGGGACAAATGTCTAGAAATATGAATACTAAATTAATTTCTCACTCCATCCCACATACCCAAGTAAATTCTAGATTGATTAAAAAGTTAAATATTTGAAATTCTAATAGAAACATTTGAAGACTATATGGATATCTATTTATAAAACTTGTAAAAGAGGGAAGATTTCCTAAGCTTAGAAATGACCAAAGAAATTATAGAGTAAAAGACCATCACATCTGAATCTGTGAAAATGAAAACTTCTATGCACAAAAGACTATGAGGTAAATGTTAAAATGGGAAAATGTCTTTAATAAAATTTCAGAGTTAATATAATTCCTACACAAAGAGCTCACACAAGCAAACTGATAAGAAAAGCAGAAGGGCCCTACTGATAACTAGTTAATAGAATATTCATAAAAGAGATTATTACTCAAAAAAGAAAATCCTGCTAGTCAACTCACATGCAAGCATGTTGATTCTTGATAATAATCGAATAAATAACAATACATTATTAATTTTTTCACCAATCCTATTACTAAAGATTTGTTTTAAAAATCATAATAATATAGTCTTGGGAAGAGTTCAGTAAGAAGGCCTTTTTTTGTTCTGATGGTATACATTTAGATAAGCAATTTGAATTTGTGTCAAGATCCTTAAATAAAAGTCCATATTCAATTGATAACTCAGCATCTCTACTTACAGACTAGCTTAAAGAAATACTCTCTCTGAAAATAGCTTTTTATTTAAAAAATTCAAAATATGATTATTTATAATAGCTTGCAAGAGGAGATAATATAAAAGTTATGCAGATACAATAGACATGAAATGGTTAAATAGAAAACAACCTCCCAGCTACTGCTAGAAACAATTCTTAATGTTATAAAGGAAGTTTTACCCTGTGCATATTTTAGCCCATTTGGGATCTCTTTGTAGCTCTGACCCCAATCAGTAAGTTACTCTGTCCATCAAAAGGAGAAGCATTGCACTTCCATCAACAATGTGGACAGAACATCAAGACCACTGACCAGAGGACAAAGAGAACCCAGATTAAAGAACTAGAAAACTTCAGGGTCATGCAAATACAAAGGGAGTCTGTCTGATAATAAATAAGCTGCTGTAGGCATCTTTTCAGAGCTTATTGAAGGAAAACAAAGTCTCCCTTGCAATAAAATTAATAAAGACTATTATTTTGAGCAAACTCAAAGCAAAGACAGATTTTCTGTAGACAAATAAGGGTCACAATAAAAGAAAATGATATTCCAGCAAATACTGGCATCAGAAAAGAAGATAAAGATCATCAGCAGAACTCAAAAGCCCTAGGTAGAGGAATCAAGATCTAACTAGAAATGGCTCACTCAGTCACACAACTACACACATTCATTTATTCACTCCTTCACTCTTTCGTTAACTTATTAGTTGATTCATCAAATATTTATTGAGCAGCAAATAACAAGATCTGTGCAGAAAAAAGCACAGCCATTGTTAATATAACTAGGACAGTTTGCCCGACATGTTTGTAACCTGGCAGCCAAGGAGAGTGGACTGGAATGCACATGCATGAACAATGATGACTTCACTGTACTAGTCAGTGGGGGCAGTAGACATCACTGAGTGAGCATGTGCACAGTGTGGCCATTGCATTCAAAACGATGGAGCAAGTAGAACAATGAATCTGCATGAAATTTTGTGTTGAGCTTGAACATTCCTCTGAGGACACTATTCTGGTTGAGTCAGAAGACTATAGTGATGGTGATTGGCAGATTAATCAGGACAACACACCTGCTCATGCATCACGTCTCCTGCAGTTTTTTTTTTTAAGAAAAGCCAAATCACCTAGGTGACTCAGTCCCCCTACAGCCCAGAGTCGGTGCCCTATGACTTCTGGCTTTTCATAAAACTAAAATCACCTTTGAAAGGGAAGAGATTTCAGACCGTCAAGGAAATTCGGGAAAATACAACAGGGCAGCTGATGGCAGTTGGGAGAACTATGTGAGGGTTCAAGGCTTACTTTGAAGGGGACTGAGGTGTCATTGTCCTGTGTACAATGTTTATTGTATCTTGTATCTTCTTCAATAAATGTCTCTATTTTTCACCGGACATGGCTGGATACTTTCTGGACAGACCTCATACACTAAACTCTAAGCGAGTCCTGGTGATTACATTAGTGAAAAAGCCAAAGATCTGTTTTCATGGAACATACAGTAGTAGCAAAGCTAGACTGACATGTGATAAGTACTAACAAAAAGGAAGTTTTGAAATCCACGAGAGTGAGAACCGGACTAACTCAGAGGTCGGAGAATCCACCTTTGGGTTTCAGGAGACTTGAAGTTTTAAATGAAAGTTGAAAGTGGAAAAGATTCAGCCAGGGTCAGGATTCTTACCATTTCCTCGGTGGAGAAGGAATCAGAATCCTTGTCTGTGGTTTACTGAACATACAATACGCATATGTTCTCTATACAGTTAAATTAAATGTAATTATAGTTTTTGTTCCATTTTATGAATTTCATCATATTCAACGAATCCGATGATTTTTATCAAGACCTAAATTATTCTTTTGGGTAGATTTTCAGGCTGCGTGGACCCTTTCCATGTATTCAGTCAAGAGTCTGGTGTTGAGCAACACTTTTGTCTGGGTCTTCTAACCATTACCAAAACATGACCATTTAGTATAGGCACTTCAAGATCACACCTTCATTTAAAACAACTAAACGTTGAGTGCCTATTGTGTACTAAGCTCTTTTTGCTGAAGCTGCAATGGGGAGGAAGACCGACAAGGTCCCTGACCTTATGGAGTTTACATTCTAGTTTCTAACATTCTAATTCATTCCCAACAGCAATACGTAGCAATGACCACGTTACAGCATTCTCACCAGCATTGGGTATTATCATCGCTTGCTTTTGTAATGGAGAAAAGTACAAAATTATTAAGGCATTCTTATGGGTTGAATTATGCACCCCCCAAAAAAAATCTGTTAAAGTCCTAACACCCCAGTACCTCAGAATATGACCTTATTTTGAAGTGGAGTTTCCACAGATGTGATTAGTTAAGATGAGGTCTTTATGGTGGGCCGTGACCTAGCACGACTGGTGCCCATAAACAGGGGAATTTGGACAGAGGCACGGACACACACACAGGGAGATGGCCCTGTGCAGGTGAAGGCAGAGACGGAAGCTGTGCAGTCACAGGCCAAGGAAAACGACAGAAAACCACCAGAGACTAGGAGAGAGGCACGGAACAGATTGTCCGTCCCAGCACTCAGAAGAAACCAGCCCTGCGACACATTCCCTCAGACTTCTCGCCTCCACCACCACACACAACAGAGGTCTGTGGTCTAAACCCCCCGCTCTGTGGCGCTTTGTTATGGCCATCTGAGCAGCACAACAGACAGAGATTCCTTACTTTGGGTTTCCCTGAAAGCAGAGATTGAGAAAAGAATTTGTGGCTAATGAATGTTTGACACTTGCTTAGAATGCCAACCTCACTTTCAGAAGTATCACAATGTTTTGTTATATTCTTCTTAGACAGTGAGCTTAGACATTAAAAGTCACCAGGCAAACCACAGGCCTTCGATGAACTGTAAAAGTTTCCAGCACAGATGGCCGAAGTGGGTAACCAGTGAGTAGAATCGGATACATGAGTGGATCTAGGTGTGTGGAGCTTGAGGTTTATTTAATAATCTATAAGAATATAAAATGATAAATAAAAAATTGGGTACAAAAGTAAACATTTTTTTAGAATAAAAAAATTAAAACAAATTACAAACATTAGGAAGATAATAAACACAGCAAATACTCCTAAATTTAGAACCATATAACACTCTTTTAGTTATTTCTTTATAATGTTTTTGTTCTACATATTTTGGCTGCATATTCTTTGATCACCTCCTCATATAACATCAATTTTGTAACATGGCTTTCTATAGACAGAAAAGAAAATTGTCTTCTTCCAGCAGGGGTAGTTAGAATTTGTGTTTCACTATTGATAGATGGAATGCATAAAACACGCAATGTTACGCATAGATGTACTCGCTGCTGCAGGGTTGTGAGCCAGAAACACAGGAACTCTAATAAAATCTATTTTAAAGGATTTTATAAAAACAAATTTGGAGTTCATAATTATATGTAATGTATTATTAAGTGCACTTCTGACAGAAGAGAATGTCTTCTTGATGATGACTGAATCCCCTGCCTATAACTTTACACCTCTGATGCTTGGAGGAATTTTCCAGAGAATTACTTCTGGCTCTAATCACGAGCAAACCTTGTTTCTCTCTGCTCCCCGGGTACTTCCAGTGCTAGGTGTTGCAGGACACTTTCTTATCCTCACCTGATCTCTGACTCTGGTCCTTCAAGTCACAATCCCTGAAAAGTTGGCTGAATTCAAGGGCAGGAAGAGTATCCAGAAGCCATTTCTATACCAAGCCAGCCTGTAATAGCTTAACTATATAAGGAAATGATGTGACACTTATAAATATACCACACTAAACCACAACGTAATGTGTCCCCAACTTAACTTCCCCTGACCCAAATCCCCAAAATACTCCTTTCCACAGTAACACCACTTGACTGCAGTGTGATAAATGGAAAAGCAAAGTGGAAAGAGAATGGCCTTTACCAATTGCAATGAAAGCATTTTACTTTTGCAAAGTTCACACAAATCTGTAACTGTCTGAACGTGTCAGGGTCCTTCCCAGAGCCTTAGAAAGAATCCATACATGAGAAGGGCATTGAAGCCATAGTTTAGTTCACTTCGTGGTAAACTTGCCTTTCAGGGTGCTGAACGAATGATCTAAAGCTTCATCACAGGTCTGTCTGTCCTTTATACATTTAATTTTTGATTATTTGCACTTTGGCAGTAGGCAATAAAGTTTAGACGATCCTTCTGGGGCAAATGGTAGGCTGTGATGAATTGGAGAGTGAGTTAATGAGAGGAATAGTTAGAAGGCATGGAGGATGATTAGGGTAGCTGGGAACAATAAGCTACAAGTTCAGAAAAAGCTTTTATGTCTGTTATAAAGGATGGAGGATACCTTCAAAGGCAATAGAACATTAGTCTGATGTATTAACCAAAGGAGCCAGAGAACTTGATTTTGTTCAATCCAGAAAAGTTTGTGATATAAGGACCCACCCACTGAAAATTCATCTGAGCTATTAATTTGTACCTTATTTTCGTGTGGGCCTCAAACCAAATGATTTTCTTAAGATGTTTATAAATGGAAGGTTTGTTTTCAGCAACAGTGGTCACAAATTGGAAAATTCCTCAGTCTGTATAGTGATCATAATGATAACATTATCATAATGATATTGTCATAGTTATAATAATGATACTATTAGTTTGTGGGCCCACTGAATTTTGTTTGGTTTTGTATTTTTTCATTCAACTGCAGTCATCAGTGTTAAGATAAGAATAGTTTTTGGTTATTGGATAGATTTCTTTATATTAAATGAAGTATTCTTTTGATTAATAATTAAATTGCCACTATAGATCTTCAGGCAGATGAAGGCAAAGAAATAAATTTTCAAAGGAATTAACATGTCATCTATTTTTCAGCGAGTGCAAAAACAAACAATCTGATAGATCAATAAAAGTATTGAGGACTTTAACAGGCATTGACTTTGGTCCAGGAAGCTAGAGATTTCTTAGGGGTTTTTCTTGACAAGAAGTATTCTACTCCTGGTGTAACCACAGAGCTGTAAGGTGGAAGGATATGCTGACGCAGAGGTCAGGTTCTCTAACTGCTGTTTAACAAACTACCACTAACTTGGCTTTAAATAGCACAAATGTATTGTCATGCAGTTCTGTAGGTCAGAAGTCCACATGGGTCTCACTGGCCTAAAACCAAGGGGTCCACAGGGCTGCATTCCTTTTCTGAAGGCTCTAGGGAAGAATTCATTTCCTTGCCTTTTCCAGATTGTAGGGACTGCCCACATTGCTTGGTTTGCAGCCCTTTTATCTTTAAGGCCAGCAATGTAGTATTTCTTCCATGGGCACACTCCTTTCTGATCACATCTTGGGAAGGGTCTTCATATTGCAGGTCTCATGTGACTAGATTGGGTCTACCTGGATAACTCAGGCTAATCTCCCCATTTTAAGATCCTTAACTTTTTTTAAAAAGGCTTTATTTATTTATTTTTAGAGAGGAAGAGAGGCAGAAAGAGAGGGAGAGAAACATCGATGTGTGGTTGTCTCTTGTGCATCCCCTTATGGGCACCTGGCCCTCAACCCAAGCATGTGCCCTGCCTGGGATTCAAACCAGCAACCCTTTGCTTCACAGGCTGGCATTCAATCCACTGAGCCACACCAGCCAGGGCAAGATCCTTAACTTAATCACACATGCAAAGTCCCTTTGCATGCAAGGTAACGTATTCACAGGTTCTGGCAGTTAAAACGTGGACTTCAGGGGGCTGTTTTTCTGCCTAACACCTTTCCCTAGCCGAGGATATAGACTGGGGCTAGCAGCCTTCTCATTGTGCAGCAAGGACCACTCTATGGAATATCCTCATTCTTAGCCTCCAAAGGGAGAGGTTTTCCAACATGTGCTGCAAGAGTGAGGTAGATGGAAATGGCCTTTCTCTTCTAAAATTAATAATAATAATAATAATAATAATAATAATAATAATAAAGATCATTGGTGACATCTCTCCACTCAAGAAGAACTCTGAGGGTTGTATTTTGTCTAAGTTGAGTGGCTATCTAGCCTGCACGTGAGACCAAGAGATAAAATACCTCCGCTTTGGTTATTATTTGTCTGGCTTGATTTCCACTGCTGATTATACACAAAAGCAAAGGGCATCAAAGTCCATTTCCAGACTCCTGGGTGGTCCATTTCCCTTTATTGCTACTTAGTCATTTTGTGCTTTCATGATTTTGCCCACATATTTGCAGTTTGGGTGGGGACCACCGCTTACCAGTCAACCGAGAATTATTTTCACCTGTCTGCTATTCAACTTCCAAGTAGCAAACTTCCTTTGAACTTTACATATCAAAGCCAAATCACTCTTCTTTAGACTAACCCTGAACAGAGCAGCTCAGCATACCTGGAGAGAGAGACCCCGCTGAGATCTTCTGGCAGACGGTCACCTATTGACTGAAGATCTTTGATTTTGGAAAATGATTAGTTTTATTTAGATGTTGGCCTTGGCTAAGCACTACTTTCTTTTTATGCTGTGCCATTAAAACTGTTTACAATCCAGACACTAACCTCTAACTTATTCTTCCTTTGAATTGTTTTGCTGGTTGTTAACACACACACTACCCCACCATCAAGGCCGTTCTCTGTGCACTACAATAACGATGGAATAAATCAATGAATGAACAAATGTGACAATGTCGTGTGGTAGGTAAGCCCAGGGCTATCAACTCTTAGCTCCATCAATAATATCTCAACAGCCTTGGGTGGGTTAGCTTCTCTGGACCTTACTTTCCTCATCTAGAAATATAGATAATAATATCTACACTGTGAGTGTATTGTGAGAATTTGAGATAATATATGTAAAGTCCTTGACACAAAGAAACTGGTAGTAAATCTTTCTCAATAGGAATCATTACCCAGTGTTTTTCTCTTTGGGGATTACATAGCTAACCCTCAATAATCCACATGTGGGTTATTCTCTTTGCAAACTGGCTTCAGCAAAATTTTGAAAGTAAGTAGATTTTCCCATGAACTCTTCCCTTACTCTTGGCTGACTTCCCACTACCAATCTCGGGTGTGTTTATAGAATGCAAACAATTTAATACTAAGCTACGTATTACATTAGTCGAAAGGTAAATTTGCGGCCACAAATGGAATACATTAAAAACCAAACATTTATGACATTTGGGTTCTCTAACGCACTGTTACTTGCCAAGTCTTCTGAACAAGCCAGATGTAAAAATTTTAATTTTATTGTAGTAAATGGGGGAACAGGATATCCTGGCCAAATAATTGTAGGGTTCTGTAATTTTTTTTTTACTTGAAAATCTTAGATCATGTCTGTGTACAAATACCAATAATAATTTTCACCAAATAGCTTTTCTGACATCTAAAATGTTCACTGCCACTGGCTCAGTCGCATCATCAGACAAGTCACGTCTGAGCTCAGTGCCTTCTCCAGACCCCTGGGGAGGAAAGCCATGTAATCGTGGCTGGCTGATGAGCTATCAACCATCCCACGGAGCTGAATCCCATAGATTAATGGAGAAGTAGCAAGGTTAAAGCCATGGGAAAAAGGCTAAAATGTAAATAATTGGGAATGGTTAATAACGATGCTACAGATTTGAAAGTGAGAGTCTTAACTTAGAGTCTAGAAGGGTAGTACATCACAATTCCAAACCAAATGAAAGATATTGCACTTCTAATACATTACCAGAGGCTAGTGGATAAAGATTTAAAAAGAAGAAAAAAATGATACGTAAGTGTTTCTACTTTTTTTAGGGAGAAGAAAGAAATGAATAAAAAAGAAAAAATGCCAAGGCCAAGTGACAGTTAGTGGGAAAGCACAGATGTGATTCAGCATGATGAGCAAGCCCCACCTCATCCATCTGGAAGAACAGCGTGCCTGTCATGTGCTTACTTTTCTTTTCTTTTTTAAACAACTTTATTGGGCTAAAGTTCACATGCCATAAAAGTCACCCACCTAAAGCATACAATCCAATGGTTTTCAATGCATTTGCAGATATGTGCAACCCTCACCACAGTCAATGTTAGAGTACTTTCAGCACCTCAGAAAGAAACCTTGTGCCCTTTAGCTATGACTGCCTATTTTCCTACTCAGCCCCCAGCCCTAATCAACCACTGATCTACTTCTGGAATCTATAGATTAGCTTATTCTAGACATTTCACATAAGTGGAATCATATAATGTGGTGTCTTGTACCTGGCTTTATTTTCACTTAGCATAATGTTTCGAAGGTTTATCCAAGTCATACCACGTGTCAGCACTTCTTTGTTATGGCCAAATATTCCACTGCATGGATGGACCACATTTGCTGATCCACTCATTAACTGAAGGACAAACTGGGTTATCTCTACCTCTTGGCTCTTACGAATATTATGAATAAACATTTACATCTAAGTCTTTGTGTGGACATATATTTTAATTTCTCTTGTATGTATACCAAGGAGAGGAGCTGCTGGGTCATGCAGTAATTTTATGTGTGACTATTTGAGGGACTGCCAGGTTGTTTTTTAAAGTAGCTGCACCATTTTCCATACCAGCAGCAGTTGTATCTGCTCTCATTACTTGGTTTTAAATAGCTTCTTCTATGTGACGAAAGAGGTGACATGAAAACGCAGAATTTATATTTGGGGCAAAATGGCCCAGCACTATTAGTATTCTAAGAAATGCTTATTTTCTACACCATGATTCTACTACAACCGTGAGCTGACTTTTCTTTGGCATGTGCTGTCATGATTTGGATGGTCAAAGGGAAATCTATTGCTAGATATAAAATACATGAGAATAATAGTTCCTATATTACCACTTCAATCATAAACAGCCCAAAGTCCCCCTACCCCACCACCGTGAATGGGCAAACTTTTCCTCATCTTTTGCCCCTCTGATGCTTCCCCTTGTCAATGGCGTGAGTTAGGTCACCATGGAGTGAGCCTCCCGGAGCCCCTCTACTTCCCCCAACATGACATGCATCAGAATTTATTTCCATTACTAGATTAAGATTCGTCTCATCCTCCAGTCTGTAAGGCACTGGCGCACAGTGACCTTGGCTGTCTTTCCCACGTATCCCCAGCGTCTAGCACACGTGTCCACTTCATAAATATTTGTTGAGTGAAGGAACAAGGAAGGTTTTACACTGGAGTTTTCTTGCTTACTAAACTTTTCAGTGAGTGTGTATAAATTAGGCTTTACCAAGGCGTTTGCTTGGCTTAAATTCAAAAAGCCCAAGCTGCATTTTAGCTTTTTGACATGCTCTGAGAACAGGCTTATTTTACCAGCAAATTTCTCCCTACATCAGCTAACACTAAGCTGTGTTCAATACTTGTCTAAAAACTATTCTAATCTTCCCTAACAGAAGCCAGAGAGGAGCTGAAACAGCTCTGCTGACATTTGGGAAGCTCTGGTTCTGTCAGTCATTATCTGTTCTTTATCATGTTTGTTTGTTTTTCCCCAAAGGAAAAAGCTGTTTTCCTGTGTGTGAGAACATTCTCTCCTACCTAATAATACTCAATTGTCTTTCTCTTCCATTAGCATGTGGGGAAATCTGCCCAATTGAGACCAGAGCTGTGCGTGTCAAAGTGTCTCATTCTGTATAGATATGCAGCTGTCAGATCGGGGGGAAATGCTTGCCTTTAATGAAAACAAGTCATTTTTAACCAATACGACTGTAGCATTTATATGAATACAGCTATCGAGACCAAGCAATTTGGCGTTCGCATTTCTCAAGCTCCCCCCTTTTAAACAATGACTTGCAACGTAAGGCTTTCTGGAACAGGTCATGCCTTTCCCACGTTCCGCACTTACTCCGCTGTCCAGCACAGTCTCTGAGAAGGCACTCCATTTACAGCACTACTTCTATGAAACCACCACCACCACCAAAATGACTCTGTTTCCCCTTAATGCCACCACTTGCTAGTCCTTCTACCCGGAACAGCAACCACCCAACTCTCCCTCCTCGACTCTCCCTCGGGTCACGTCTTAAATGCCATCCCCTCAGACCACTCCATCCCTTAGGCCGCTCGGACAGAGCTTTTGGTAAGACTTAACACTGTTGTCGGTGCCTACATAGCATTTGCCAAGGGCCAGGCACTGTTCTCAGTGATCTGGACGTATATTAGTTTATTTCATTCTCTTAACAATTCAATCAGGGTCATTCCGAGTTTACAGAGGAGGAAGTGGAGGCATTTGAACCCCAGCAGTCTGACTCAGGGTCTATGTGTGTAACCAGCCTCTTTAATGTCTTTTTGTTAAACTGCCCCCTGCCCAACACACACACAAACAAACCATCAGCTGGAAGGCTCTGGTTGGACAGGGCCAGTCCTACCCTGTCTGTGCTGTCCCCCATCCCCAAGTCCAGCACCTGGCACAGAGTGGTATTCATGAATGGACTTCCAGAAGACAGATGGACAAAGGAAATTCAGGAAAAAAGTAATCTGTACCTGGGCCCCTGGACTGACTGGGCTCTGTACTTGATATTTTGCATCAAGACATGCACCTGTGAGTAGCCCACCTTAGAGAGCCTGAGTGTGCCATGCCCATGACAAAGCTGGTTCCTGCCGCTCCGTATCACAGGGGCTTCAGAGCTGTAACCTCCTCAAGAAACAGGAGACATAGGAACTCCAAGTCTGGATACATAGGTCCTGGTGTCTGCTCTGACACTGGCCATTGAGTAAGATCCAGGAATGACGCTCAAGAAGGTATCAACTTATAAGAAAAGAGCTGACGTCTATCAGGCCCTCCCACAGTGTTCCAGAAACTCCCACTGTGAACTCAGATCCTCACAACAATTCTTCAAGGGAGCTTCCCTGTGAGGATTTGAGATCATGAGGGAATACTCCATGAGGGCAGCACTGTACCCCATCACCTGGTACAGCTCAGAGCGGCCCAGAGTGGGTGCCCAGTAAACATTTGTGGAGTAAACTTTGCAGATGAGGACTCAGAAGCTCAGTGCATTCCGGCGGCACATGAACGGCCCTTGGCTGGTAAACTGCTACTGAGATTTCAAGGAAAGGCTCTCTGTAGCTAAGTCACACTCTTCCCACCTTCCACACTTACTCCATACAATTTCCCCTTCCCAAGAAACTTCTTGATAGTGTCAGAGTCTTCAGGGTTCAGGGGTGACTACCATGATACCCAGCAGCCAAAATGTGACTCTTAAAACTTGTACTTTTGTGGCTTGGGGTGGCTGTGGATATCAGAGAAGCTCAGACGTTCTTCTATCCAAAAGCAGAATGGGTCTGTGGAAATGTGGAAACCAGATTCTGAGAGGTTGGTGCCCCTCCTCCCCATAGTTCCTCAGGCCTGTCTCTTCCCCTCATTGTCACTGTTCACAGACACACACAAAAGTCAAAAAGGCTCTTTTTGCGTCCTCTCTTTTCCTGGACATTCATGTCAGCAGGTTCTCCTCTTTTCCTGAGTATTTGGACACTGCTGATGTCCCCACTAAACGCACGGCTTCCAGGGCAGACTTTCAG